>OY748315.1:10483546-10521118 GCA_963556515.1 Nudaria mundana
GAATACTGAATAAGGTAAAGAGATTCTTTACACCGGACCAGAGGTGTCTGCTGTACAAGACGCAGATTAGACCCTGCGTCGAATACTGCTCTCACCTCTGGGACGGCTCCGCGAAGTATCTGCTGGACGCTCTCGACGCTATGCAGCGACGGGCTATCCGTATTATAGATTGTCCGGAGGTAACGGGAAGCCTTGAGCCGCTAGTTCAGCGCCGAACAATAGCTTCCTTGGCCGTATTCTACCGTATTTACCACGGCGAGTGTTCTGAAGAGCTCTTCAATCTGATCCCACCCTCTTCCTTCCGATCCCGAACGACTCGTGCCGGGCAGAGATGTCACTCCCACACAGTGGATAGCATGTTCGCGAGAACCGAACGTTTTAAACGTTCGTTTCTCTGCCGAACGATAGTGGCCTGGAACGCCCTGCCTGTGCACGTGTTTCCTCTCACATATAATCCTGGGTTCTTTAAGCGGAGCGTGAAGAGGCACATCAGTAGGCCGTCAAGTTGAGGGCCACTCTCTACAGTAATGTGTGCTGTGAGAGTGGCCCATAATCGCTAGACGTCGTCACGACTTACCACCAGGCGGGCGGCGTCAATTTGACGAAACCGAATATAAAAAAAAAAAAAAAAAACTGTTGTACCGAATTTGATGAAATTTTGGTACAAATACAAATATTTATTAGAAGCCTTTACCGCGGCCATGTTACATAATAGTAACAGTATAAAGCAAAGTCTGTCAGTCCCTATGAATGCATAGATCATTAAACTATGCAACGGATTTTGATGCTGTTTTCACCAATGCATAGAGTGGTTCTCGAGGAAGGTTTTTGAGTATATAATTTGTCAAGCGGGCGAAGCCGCGGGCTTTCGCTAGTATTGTATAATGATGTGTCCCTCACCAGCTGTGTAACGGCATGTCCCAGGTTCTCAGCCTCCCCGTTGGCAGCCACTCGTAGTGGCTCCAATCTCTCCAACATTTCTGTAGCACTGTTCTCGATTTGCTTACAATATCCTGAACAGAATACATATTTAATTACCAAATGGAGATAATATAAACATACGCTAGATGGCGTTGTAAAGAAATATCTATGATAATTTTTAATATGAATCACAAAGACGATAGCCTTGGGCTGGACTCGAATCAGCAACTGTTCCCTTCCTAGGATGAACGTTCTACCAACTTAACAAGACACCACTAGCCCTAAATATCTAATTTTTTAATCATATCATGTTAATATCGCGACTTACGGCGTCGCCAGAGCGCCATCTACCTGTAGTTGAGGAACTAAATACTATGGTAGGCTATAATAATGCGATTACGTTTAAACTAGAAATATTTGTTTTCAACTTTAACCGATTTTAAAATAAGAATGAGGTTCTCAACTCGACTGCATTTTTTTTCATGTTTGTTATCTCATAGCTTTGGAATGGTGAACCGATTTAAAAAAATATATTAAAAGCTGTTGTTTCCCTCGTGATCTCATCTGATCACACGAAACTTGGCACACGTGTTCCTTGAATTAAAACATTTTAATGTGTTGTTTAAATTGGGGAAAAAAGCCTATATAATATGTCTCCTTTTCAACTATATGGGCGAATATATTTTTAACATAAATTGTTCTCTTCTCTTACCTTGCAGTGACTGACTCTTCCTCGGCGACAGCTCCTGTCCGACCGCCTGCATGGCCACGTGGTCCAGTTCCCGCAGTTGCCTGTTCAGAGTCTCCAATGCTGCAGAGCATTCCCGCTGGCCAGGAGCTTTCTCTCTGTACGTACAAGTAGTAGAAGGCTATTTAGTTATAGTTTTTCCCAAAGAATAAAAAGAAGGTTGTTACTTCTTAAAACATCAGCTATATGCTCATGTCAGTCCCGTTAAAACCGGCCCAACAGGGTTAACAAACAGAAAAGCCGGCCACTGTTATATTCATTTAGTGATAAACTCAAGAAAGACCAACGAGACGATAATTTATGTAAATCAACGGACCGTTACTGAGTTACATTGCAATAACGAGCGATTACATCTCTGTCCTTATCACTCGTACCCAGGACTAACGTAATTGGTCGACGAGAGCTGTCGTAGTGTGTTTCGTGGTACAGGTAAACATTTAGTACCGTAGTTGTCAACCATTTGATATAATAGATAGTTCTGTCATAAATACGTCTAATTCAGACTCTTCCAAACGAATCATCTATGTTATACAAACGACAGCAATTAAAATAGGGAATAAAAAAAATTACATATTATTTAAATGGATTTCTAACCGACTTAAAAAAATGTTCTCAATTCGACTGTATTTTTTTAATATGTTTCAGCTGGGTGAATCGATTTTGAATTTTTTTTCCCATTCCGACAATTATTTGGTCTCATTCCGGTAATTTGAAGTCGATTTTTGTGTCAATGTTTGACTTGTTTTTTTTTAACTCCTGAAACTTTGTTTATATAATTTATCTCGTTATTATTTTACAGACATTTTTTGCTTACAACTAAACCGAAGTCCCACAAAACCGTGTTGTCGGTTCGACAGTGGGATCAAGCCTCCGTACATTAAACATGACATAATCTAAACAAAAATGATATTATTATAGACATCAGCAGTAGGTGGGTATAGTAGGAAGGTGCTCACTTATGTTACAGTATTACAATAACTCGCCGGTAACTATTACAATTGGTTTATATAAAAATTAAAAAGCTTACGTTTATATTTAAATGGATTTGTTTCGTCCCTGATTCCCTGAGGCAAGCCTCGTCGGCCTTCAGTGTGTCTGTGTGAATGTATAACTTACTTGATATTAGTAACAAGCGCCTTGATGCTATCCGACACAGTTTTGGAGTGTTGAGCTAGAGCTGCCCAAGAGTTCCTGTCTCCACCAGCAGCGAGGGAACGTCCAGCTTCCAGCATCGAGCATGATCCCGATATTATGTTCCTGAAGGGGGTAGGCAGGTTAGGTTTTGTGTATATGCTAGTAGAAAAATAGAAAAAAAACACGAGAGGAAAAGTTCTGGACCTGCCGAAATTAGGGACCAAAGCGGTCCGCGAGACAATTGCAGAGACCTACATTCTCTTAAGAACTCCACATGACCAATAAGCTTATGTTATAAGATCAAGATAACTGATAAACACCGTTTTTTCACTTCGCTAAACCTTTCACCGCGTGATATTAACTCAACTTGTATTTTATCTGCTTCGGTGGCGTGGTCGGTAGTGCATCCGGTTTCGACGCCGGAGTCTCGGGTTTGATTCCCGGTCGGGACCAACTTTGTGTGATGTACGTACATTTTGGCCGAAGTCTGGATGTTTCCTATGTATAATAATGTATATGTATTTACAAAAAAAATGTGTATAAAGTATTTATACCAGTTTTTCTCTGCTTATCTTGAGACTAGATGGCGTTGTGTGAATTGTCCTAACGTATTTATTTATATATATAAGTATTTATATCAGTTTATCTAGTACTCATATCACAAGCTCTGCTTATCTTGAGACTAGATGGCGTTGTGTGAATTGTCCTAACGTATTTATTTATATATATAAGTATTTATATCAGTTTATCTAGTACTCATATCACAAGCTCTGCTTATCTTGAGACTAGATGGCGTTGTGTGAATTGTCCTAACGTATTTATTTATATATATAAGTATTTATATCAGTTTATCTAGTACTCATATCACAAGCTCTGCTTATCTTGAGACTAGATGGCGTTGTGTGAATTGTCCTAACGTATTTATTTATATATATAAGTATTTATATCAGTTTATCTAGTACTCATATCACAAGCTCTGCTTATCTTGAGACTAGATGGCGTTGTGTGAATTGTCCTAACGTATTTATTTATATATATAAGTATTTATATCAGTTTATCTAGTACTCATATCACAAGCTCTGCTTATCTTGAGACTAGATGGCGTTGTGTGAATTGTCCTAACGTATTTATTTATATATATAAGTATTTATATCAGTTTTTCTAGTACTCATATCACAATCTCTGCTTATCTTGAGACTAGATGGCGTTGTGTGAATTGTCCTAACGTATTTATTTATATATATAAGTATTTATATCAGTTTATCTAGTACTCATATCACAAGCTCTGCTTATCTTGAGACTAGATGGCGTTGTGTGAATTGTCCTAACGTATTTATTTATATATATAAGTATTTATATCAGTTTATCTAGTACTCATATCACAAGCTCTGCTTATCTTGAGACTAGATGGCGTTGTGTGAATTGTCCTAACGTATTATAGTATATACTTGATCTTTAAAGGTTTTCCTTGGCCTAACTCTTCCTAAACTTTCCCTTGGATCATGTTTCCTATAAGTCATTTTGTATCAGGTAAGCGATTATCCTTCCTCTCCGGTTCTCTATAACTGTGTGTATATGAATTAAATAAATAAATGACCCACCTCCCACAGGTAAGTATAGCCTCCTGGTTCCGCCTGGCCTGCGGCGAGATCTTGGCCGGGATGGACGCGAACTCGGGACTGTCCGCGAACTGACACAGGCTGCGCACCGCGTCCTGCAGCGGGCCCGTGGCCGCGGCGCAGCGGGCGCGGTTCGACTACGAGCATTGTGCTTATTAGCTGACCCGGCAAATAAGTGGTATTGGTCCTTCGAGCCAGATAAGTTTAGTAGAGATACACGCACTTGATATGTCTAAATGGTTAAGAACAAACATTTCCCAAACATATAGTAATCTTAACATAGTATAAAACGTTTCTTCCCGCTGTCTGTCTGTCTCCATGTATGCTTAGATCTTTAAAGCTACGCAACGGATTTTGATGCGGTGTTCACCAATGGATAGAGTGGTTCTCGAGGGAAGGTTTTAGTATATAATTTGTCAAACAAAAAATATAAGTGACATAAAGATACTAGTGCTAATTATATTGGATGTCTTATCACATGGTCCTTCGACCCGGTAAAGTTTAGTAGAAATACACAAACTTGCTCATTCGAACCAGAAAAGGTAGGTAAATATGCACAAACTTGCTTCTTTGAATCGGATAAGTTTAATAGAGGTATACTTATATGGTCTTTCAAACCGAACAAGTTTAGTAGAGACCCAGTAACTTTTTTTTAAATTTATTTACTTCACATCAACATCTATTATCACAGAGGAACCCCTAATGCAACTTGTTCCTACGAGTAGGTTAAGTTTAGTAAACATACACGAACTTGGTCTTTCGAGCCAGATAAGTTAAATAGAGAACACAAACTTGGTCTTTCGAGCCAGAAAACACAACATACCTCGCTATAATCAGTATCCAACGCCTTTATCTCCTTGACAAGAGCGGCAGTACTGTTGGCGACATCCTTGGCGGCTTGCACGAAGTGTCGCTTGGCTTGCGGCTCGGCCGTGCGGCCTGACGCGACTCGACACGCGTTGCACAGAGCTGACGTGTGCTTGGCTATCACTGTGGCCGCTGACAATACCTGGGTGTAGAAAACTAACTGATTACCGCAACTATCTCGTTCTCAATTCCCACGGGAACACATTACCAGGATAAAAAGAAGCCTAACGCTCTCAGTAATAATATGATTACCATTTGTGAAAGAATTTTCAAAATTGGGTCAGTAGTTTCTGCATCTATTCCCAAAGCTGTAGACGACCCGCAAAATTATTGGCAAGTACCTTATCGATACTTCAATAAATGCTAAGAACAGCTTTTTGATATTCATACTTCAGACAATATGTGCAAATATGAAGTATCTAAATCGCATATTCCGTTTTCGACATATGGGTGGGACGAACAGACACCACGAGAAATGAAAGTCTCCGATTAAGAGACAATAATTGTCAACGGATTGTAGCTTTCCCAGAATTATATTTTTTTTTCACAAACCTGTTGTTGATTGCTCGAGGAGTCGGCGAGGGCCCTGCAGGCCTGCTCTATGGCGAGCGCGGCCCGCCCGAACTGGGCCTGGTCCACCAGACCCGGCCTGCCGGCTACTGACGTTTCGTCTGATACAGCCACCTGATAAATTAATAAATAGATGAAACAATTTTCACATAGCGCCATCTATGCCAACGGCTTCACCCGCGCGGCAGGAAGATGTTTCTCGTGCCCGATTTCCACGAGAACACAATAAAGGGATTAAAAGTAACCCATGTACCCTATGTTTGAGGAGCGCGCTTTCGCGCTTCTTCCGCAACAGGGCTACGTGAGTCAACGAAATATTAATTGAAGCCTCTGACATGACGTCATACGCTTTCCAATAATACTCCCCGAACACAACCTTATACAGCGTAATACGACAAATACCAAACGTCACCTTACCCATCTTACATTATGTAGTAGGATTAGTATAATATAACGACAGTATACACTCACGAGGTAAGCAGACTGCGCAGTACTCTCCACCAGCCCCTGTACTGCGGAGGCCACGGTGCCCACGGCTCGACTGAACACTTCTAGCTCACTTCGCTTCACTGAACTCGCCATGGATGACATACCTTCACCTAGAGAGAATACGGTTATAGTTACAATATGAATATCGAAGTGAATATCAATAGTGCCAGCTTTTTGCAACGTGTCGCCATCTAGTAGTCACTGCCGGTTAATCTTACGAGTGGCGTCATCTATCAGTAGGTGCTGGTATTTGGGTCGATAAAAGGTTTTAAAACTTCTCAAATGGGTGTCAATAGGACTTACTGAGACTCTTGCTCTGGTCTACCACAGCATCCAGACAAGCGAAGTACCCCAGCTCTGTGACGGGCTGCGTGGGAGAGTCCAACAGCGGGCGGGTCGACTCTATGCTGCGGATGGCGGCTGCACACTCCTTCTGCCCTGGAGCTGCCTCCGTACATACATCCACCTGGCGACAACAGGGCAAGATATAGATGGAGGGGATCGGATAATGATATCTTTATAATGAAAAATTTTTATTTATAGCCAAGTTAGATATTTCATTTAATATACAAAATATTTCGACATCGATCCCATTTTTGCTTTTTTATTGGTAGTCCATTGAAATGATACATTTTTTGGGGCTGAGTGTGCAAAAGTCAGAGGACGCTATTTTATTTTTTAGATATCAAGGAGGGGGTAGAGTAAAGCTAAATCCAAGTTTAATCCAACCTTTATGGGTTTTCCCGCCATCAGGGTTGCAAATCGTTATCGCGCTCAATTCTCTACAGCTTTTTGTCGTAGAATTAAACAATTTCAAAGTTATTAACAGAAACAGATGAAAATTTGAGAACGAATTTCCTTTAAGGGGTTATAGTTGTTTAAATTTTTTTAATGTTCAGGAGGTCTACTGTTCGACCAATTATGAGCGACTCTTAGTTCTTTTTATTCGGTACATAAGTTCAATAGTTATTTGCTTTTAATAATATTAAATACTTACAAGTCTGTTGATACTCTCTGTGACCGCTCGAGCTGCAGCAGCTAGCTGATTCTTGGCATTGGGACGCGTCAGGTCCTATGACAAAATAATCATTATAATAATCAATATCCTTTAAATATAATAAACACCGATTTGTGAGAGAGATTTCCTCATCATCTAGGATATTATGAACAATCTGAAAGACATGATGAATTTACTTTATCTGATTTATTATCACCGACCGGTTTCGCTTTTCAGCATAAGGTGCTTCTTCTTTTAAACACGTGGCTCCATCGATATTGATCGATGATTCGCCAATGTCAAGGTAATGCTGGATTAGTTGATAGTCCCGCACAGAAGAACTAGTTATTCCTAACTAGCTCCAGGTGCAGGACAAGAAACGTTGTTCGGTATGTGAGTGTCTGGGCTGGGAGCCCGATTTTTGCGGAGCGCCAGAGGTAACCTAAAAAGGCACCAGCCATGCGCTCAGCAAAAATCGAACTCCCATAAGGTGTTTAACTACTTTATTTGATGTGACAGTTATTGTGACACGACCGTGTCAGTGTGACAGGTCCGTGTCACTTACGTCAATTTTACGTCGTTACACTACATAAAAAAGTAACTTATCTGTGGTCATGATGGCCACAGATAAGTTACATTTTTATGTAGTGTTGAGTGTAAAGTTGTGATGAAAATATAAAAGTATTCTTTCTTTCTTTAAATAATAATAATATTGTTAGATGCCAAACAATACGACAGAAGGGATAACGTCGGTAGTGGGGCCGCGTCTATAAAACGAATGCTCGCCTTTATTCGCTCTCTCAATTATTGTGCATCAAAAAGATTGTGAAGGGAACCTCTGCCCGTTTGTGTGTCAAACTACCTAACCTATCTTTATATTTACTAGTTTAGAGTTCAGGAGCGTTTAAATAAAACCATTGTTGTTTAGAAATTAAGAATCAAATAAATTGTTAAATTGGTGTCGGTTGTTGTATTTTTTTTTAAATCTATTTCCTGATAGGATCCCAAGAATATAATATCCGTATGGAGGTATATCTCACCTGGCTGACAGACTTGGCAGTACCGAGCAGCTTGGACGAGTTGACTGTGACACTCTTCATGGAGCTCACCATGAGGGTCTGAGCGTCGCGGTCCTGGGGATAACACTATACTTTAGTACGAGTATAAAGAAAACCAGCCAAGTGCGAGACGCACTCGTTCACGAAGGGTTCAATAAAATCGATGAAATGATCACATTTCCTTTTGAAACCGTATTCCAAAACAATGCCCCCCCCCCCCCATTTTCCGTAATTCCGGAACGATGCGGAGTATTTGTATGTCTTATAGTTTCAGACTTTACCAAATCGACCCATTTGAATGTTACAGCCTGTATACCAACATACCTCGGTCTGTCCAGCCATCTCCATAGACACTCCCAGCAGTCTATTGAAGGCGTCTCCGAAGTGTTGACTGGACGAGGCTAGAGCGGGAGACTGCTCTATCGAGCCCACTACCTCCGCGGCGGCACTGCTGAGACCTACTGCCGCTGAGTTCAACTCCGATTGTAGTGCACTGCACAAACAATTTTAGAAATTATATATATATACTTAAACTAACCGACGTGACGCTCTAAAACTTTCATTACACCACTCTATTCATTGGCGAAAACACCATGAAAATCGATGCAATAGTTTTTAAGTTTGTCGCGAACAGACAATACGCGGCGAAGCATTGTTTTATATCAAGTGATAAATATTAAAGATATTTTTGTGGTCCGAGACGCCCAGGACTTTAATTATCTGTGCCACAGCGGCTGGCACGTAAGATTTTGTTGCCTTTCATCAACATTTCATCGCAAGGAACTCTTTCAATTTTTTTTTCAAAAATACAATATAGCTGCAAATTTTTATTAAATTCATTCGGCCATTTTGGATATAACCCATTATATCCGTGCCTGGGGACGGCAATAGACTTGCCCCCTATTACGTGGGAAAATACTGGCAAATTATGGGTGTTAAATTCACCTCTTTTTATGATTTAGGCGTGATATGTGTGTGTGTGGGTATATTTTTACACAGCGCTATCTAGCCCATAGTAATCTAATGTCCGAATATTTTTAAAATATTCTATAGATATTTCATAGAATTCCAAAAACAATATTTTATTTATAGATTATCATGTGTGTCTGTGTGTAATTCCAAATTAACAGCTGTTCACTAAATGCCTTTGAATCATTGATATTTTTTTCGTCTGTTTGTTACTTGTAATAAATATATATATTTTGTTGGACAGTCTAACACGACGTCATCTAGCCTTAATTAAGCTAATATAAGCTTGTGCTATGGGATCTAGACAACTGATAAACATACTTACATATTTCTACATAGTAAACACCCAAACTCCAAAACAAATAATTGTTTATCACACAAATATTTGATTCGACCCGGAATCGAACCCGGGACCTCAAGGAAGGCAGTCGCATACTCATACCGCTGCGCCACCGAAGCATTTAAACGAGACTTTCACTCACCCATAACTCTTGTCCGAAGGCGGGAACTCTCCCATGTTGAGGATGTTCAGGGTCTCGTTGATGTTCTCCATGGCCAAGTCCAGCTCCGTGTGGGATGGAACCGCTTCCAGGGTTTGTTCCAGGCCCTGGGTAACAGTACAGTTATATGAATCTAATCGGACTAAAGAGATTCTATTTAGTGGGATGTAACACCTAACTTTTGGTTTCAGTTACAGAGTGGTTATGGATTTTAGTTTCAGTTACAGAGTGGTCATGGATTTTGGTTTCAGTTACAGAGTGGTTATGGATTTTGGTTTCAGTTACAGAGTGGTTATGGATTTTGGTTTCAGTTACAGAGTGGTTATGGATTTTAGTTTCAGTTACAGAGTGGTTATGGATTTTGGTTTCAGTTACAGAGTGGTTATGGATTTTGGTTTCAGTTACAGAGTGGTTATGGATTTTGGGTCAGTTACAGAGTGGTTATGGATTTTAGTTTCAGTTACAGAGTGGTTATGGATTTTGGTTTCAGTTACAGAGTGGTTATGGATTTTGGTTTCAGTTACAGAGTGGTTATGGATTTTGGTTTCAGTTACAGAGTGGTTATGGATTTTGGTTTCAGTTACAGAGTGGTTATGGATTTTGGTTTCAGTTACAGAGTGGTTATGGATTTTCTATAGTGCCCGGTAATGGTTTGTTGTATCGACGCCGTAAGTCACATATCTATACTACTATTATAAAGAGGAAACATTTGTATTTTTGTGTGTATGTTTGTAATGAATAAACTCAAAAACTACTGTGCCGATTTCAAAAATTCCTTCACCATTGGAAAGCTACATTCACCCTGAGTAACATAGGCTACTTTTTATCCCGGTAATGTGTTCGCAAGGTACCGAGTAAACTAAATCACTCGGGCGGAGCCGCGGCGATCAGCTGTTTCGGCTTGAGCTAGTTGTTTGGTCAGTTGGTAGAATGTTCCGCCTGGGAGGGATTTGCACTAGTTCGAGTCCAGCCCAAGAGTATCATTTTTGTGGTTCATATTGTAAGACTGGCTTATAACCGCGGCTCTGTCCTAGTTTCCTCGTTCCCAATTCCCACGATAAGACATAACCAGGATAAAAAGTAGTCTATAACACTCAGGGATAATGTAGCTACATATTCGTGAAAGAATTTTCAAAATCGGTTCAGTAGAAACGGAGCCTATTCAATGTAATACATTATGAAATCACTCACTTTACAGATATACCACATTTTTTTATTGGTAATAGGACCTGACCGGTTTCGCTCTATGACATCTTTAAAGATGTATTACATTCAATCACTTCACATATTTTAAGTACACTTCATTTACTTTTTTTAATTAAAATAATCGTGAGCCTGCATACTTGATTATAATATCAAATTTCCTGGAGTATCAACAGTTATATTTACCTGAGACACATCTTTGGCGACGGCCATGATGGGCGTAGTCTCTATGGCTTCAGACGATGACATGTATCTCTTGACATGCTCTATGAGAGTCTGTGACGAGTACAACACTTGGCGACCAGAGGATATTAGCCTGGAACAAGTTTTTTTTTATTCGGACACTTTATGGCGTCCCTGCCTTAGAAATACATTTCATGGCGATCTATTCAGACAATTCACTAGTGGGTCTAAAAGTAGACCTCAGGAACATTAAATACACTGTTTGGACATTTTTTAATATTAATAAAATATTGTGAGTTGAGTTGAATAAAGTAAATAAATAAAATAAAATAACGTTTATTATCTTTGTAATTTTTAGAAAATTATTTAGATTCGTCAAAAGTTGGTGTGACTCTACCGAGGGTTCCAAAATGCAACGAGACTGAGAAGAGCCCTCAAGAAACTCAGCTCGGCTTTTTCAAAATATTTCATCTTAAATCTAATACAGAGTTATTTAGAAAGGAGCAATTCGTGTTACAACCAGGCAGCCTTGTCATCTAAGAAATCATTAATACTATAATAAGCTTTATGGCACAATTTACTTTTTATTAGTTTTTTAAATTTATTGACAGATAAATTTGCTATTTCGGTTGGCAATGTATTGTACATTCGAATAAAGTTCCCCGCAAAAGAATTACTCACTTTATGAAGCCTAAATTTAGGAACAGCCAGTTTATCCTTATTTCTTAAGTTTAGATTATGATTATCACTATTTTTCATAAATTTACTTTTGTTCTTGTGGATATACAATAAAATTTCATAAATATACTGTGAATACACTGTAAGGATGTTAATATGCTTAAACTGATTGATTTGAGAAAGTGGTATAATTAAGTAATGTGAAATAAGTACATATCTCTTTCTTTCATATAAACTATTGTGTACAAAGCGTTTCGAAAATTCATAGTGTACCTACTTTATTGTTAATCTATTTGGCAAAGAAGCTAAATAGACCGAGACGCCCAGGACTTTAATTGTCTGTACCAAAGCGGCTGGCCCGTAAGATTTAGTTGCCTTTTATCAACATTTCACCGCAAGGCAATGAATTTCAATTTTTTTTTAAATTATAATAGTGCTGCTGCTTTTTTTAATTAAATTCTTTCGGCCATTTTGGACATAACCTATTATAAATGTGCCCGGTGCCTATTATAAATTGTGAGTGTGTAATGCGCCTCTGCCTACCTCTTCGGGGATGTAGGCGTGATGTGTGTGAGTGTGTATGTTATGTATTAATGTAACACAAACCTAGTTGCCTTCTCAGTATCATGTAGAGCCGCACTAGCCCTCACCCCTCCGCCGAACTCTCTCAGTGCGGACGCGAGCTCCCCCGAGGACCTCGCCACGGACGTCGCGTCCCTCAGGCGAGCGCCGGACGCGAGCGCGGACGTGGCGGACGCGGCCGCTCTTGTCGATGACTTCATGGTTTGGGATGCCCATTCCTCCTGTAGGGAAAAAGTGAGATAAGTGAAATTTTTCTCTCTTCCTTTTTTTCTAATAAATATTTTTGAGAGATCTAATACTGTTTCAGTTGTACACAATCAATGGTAACAATTTAATATACATGACATACAAACGGACACTTCTTTTTTATTTCTGTATAGATTTAGTAAAAACTGTTACTTTGGAATTTTCCAAATCCCACGGGAGAAAATTATCGAGATAAAAACAGTTCAGTTCAAATCAGTTCAACAGACATCTCACTAGAATGTATGCGTTGTTTTGTTGTTTTGTTGTTTTGTTGTTTTGTTGTGATGTCGATCCCATATTTCATTAGATCATTCCTGTTTTGAATATTAGTACATATACATAATTATAGACTAAGAATATTTACATTACAAAATATCGTTTAAAAAATCCTCCTTGACATTGCCGACTGGGAAGGTTCCCAGAATGCTGGCTGTACATATAATTATATATAAATAAATTCCTACCGTCTGTCCCGGCAGCGGCCTCAGCTCGAAGGCCCGGGCGGCCTCCTCCAGCTCATCGAACTCTGCCTGCAGAGACTTGATGATCTCTGCAGCTGCATCTAGTTCTAGACCCTTACAGGAAATGCGGGCACGGCCTACTGCTGACCTGAGTGAGGAAAAATATTTTTTTATTATAAAACTAGCAAAAATCACTATGTCTGATCAATCTGTCAAAAAAACCGTCTTCAAAATAACGGTATGGGACCACAAGGGAATCAGTAGCTTACAATTTAAAAAAAATTGAAATCAGTTCAGTAGATAATTTATATGAGGTAACAAACATCAAAAAAAAAACATGCAGTCGATTGGACAACCTCCTCCTTTTTCAAGTCGGGTAGTAACCAGCTAAAATTACTACCTAATTTTGATAAAGTAAAGCCCGATGTATTTGAGTTAAATCTGTTTGTGAGTTTGCAAAAAGGTACGGCACTATGATAATGCCATAAAGGCTCATTTACATTGGTCGATAACTTGGTCGTTGTCCCACATGTACTTGGTCGATAGCCCCAATGCGAAGACTCACCTGATAGACCTGAAATAATATACTGACAATGAAAACGGACTAGCGACCAGCGGGCGCTAACGACCATTGTAAACGCTAACGACCGATCAGGTTTTTGTAATAAATCTGTGAAATTAGTCTATAAGTGTGTTTTTTAATAATGTATTCAAGTACATAGTGTTATGTATCAGCAGGTGCTCCAAACCTCACCTCAGATCGGCGCACGAGGTACTGAAGGCGTGCGTGGTGTCGGCGAGACGTCGGGCTGCCGCCGCGTCCCCTACTGTGGGGAGAGCGCCGCGGGATGATACTACTACGTGGCCGCTCGGCTATACGACAGACAGACAGATAGATATTACTAGTGGTAACTATGGTAAAACTGTAGACTACGAGAACATTCAAAATATTATTTAGACAATTTGGTTGTCTGTTTGTGTGGACCGGTACAACCCGTTGGCGATATCGAAGTTCTATAGTTCTACCAATGAGATTACTTAATGCTAAGGAATATAGTACCTGTATCTAACTATTATTAGAAATTTATAAAGTTTGTTCGAATCCCAAATAGAAACGGCTGTACCAGCTTCGATGAAAGTTTACCTGGAGATGGATTGAGACCTTAGCTATATATTTGACTAACAATTACTAATACGAACCTGTAGGAAGGCCTCCGAAGCAGATATAAGGTCCAGCTGAGCGGCGGCCTGGCCGGGTCTGGCCGAGGCCACGTGGCACGCGTCCACTACACGAGGGATCTGGTCTCCTAGGGCCTTGCACTCTTCTAGTAAGGTCTCCTAGATGTAGACAATGATTTATGTAAAGGTCTGTGTAAATATTGAGATAACTAATGGCTCATATATATTGGTCGATAACTTGGTCGTTACCCAGCATACGGGAGCTCCTCGCATGTAGGGTGATTTATAAAATACGTGCGCTAACGACCAGTGAAAACGGTTACCAGCATGCCAGGAGGTTTAATGGCATGCGTTACAGAAATCTCCGGCATGCCGCATGCGGAAAACGACCAATCTAAATATAATCCATCATACATTATTTGACATACACGATAATTTGAAACCTTTAAGAACCGATTTGGCTGATTTTCTGTCTGTCTGGTCTAAAAATATTTGTACAAACTCAGGAAAGGTTTGGCTTTTTTCAGGTGGTACGAAATTCTCCTGGACAGTTAGTAATTGAATAGTTTTACTATCAAAGGGGATGGTTATTGAGTATCCGAGTGATATGTGGACGGTACCTGAGAGTACTTGTTGGTGTTGTGCACGGTGGCGTGATGTGCGGACGCTATGAGCTGGCTGGCGCTCGAGGCGGCCGCGCGCGCGCTCTCCTGCCGACAACAGGGTTCTGTTAGTACTCATCACTCACGGAGCCTTTTCCAAATCTAGTTGAGGTATTTCTAGTCTAACTGCGATTCGACAGAACTTCGATATTTTTCTGTGAAGCGACTGGCATCTGACCTCCACAACCCATGGGCGATAACGAAGTTCTGTAGTTTTTGTTTTAGGGCTCAAAATATCCGTAACCCGTCCATAACTACTGCTGGGACTAAAATCGAAAGGCGTTTGCTTTAGACCACACGACTGAAGTAAAACTTCTAGAAATAAGTTTTTGTGATCTATTTATAATTTATTTCTTAATATTTTAAGAATAGTAAAAGCAAACTCATTGCTTTGAAATACACAATACAAGAAATTATGAATATGATATGAAGCAAAAATTCGGTGTTGTCGGTATTGGTCATCGTAGCTCAGTGGTCAGAGCATACCCCCTGTTAGGGAAAGGCCGTGGGTTCGAGTCCCGCCGATGACATCAGTTTTTGTGATCTATTTATCATTTATTTATGTTCTAAAAAGAACTTATTAATGTGGGAGAATAAGTGTGGGAAAGACATAAGACGTGTTATGGGGGTCATAGGGGTCATTGGCGTAAGGTTCATGGAGGTCATTTGCTTGGGTTACTGGGGTAATTGAAGTTGACATAAGGGTTATAGACCTTCAGACATGGGGGTTATCGAATTGAGTCATGGGGGTTTATTAACGTTAGAGTAATGGAGTCAGGGGTTATTGAAGTAGATGGGGTTATTGAAAATGTTCGTATTTCACCTGCAATCTCGCAACCTGCGACCCCACGATGTCCTGTCCCTGCGCGTAGTCCACAGTGATGTAGCGCAACTCCTCGGCCGCCTTACGCAGGGCCTCTTGTTTCTCTCGGTCCTGTACACACATACAGACATACATACATGTTTATAGCAATTATTACATTACTTATTTTATTTTGCTAGTAATATATAAAGTTTTGTTACTCAAGGATATAATTTATAATATTATTATTTCAGATAGTATGGGTAAGAGAGTTTGAAGCCTCTGATAAGACGTCACTCGATTTCAAAAGGTGCTGCCCGAACACGGCCTTGGTATTTGACATTAATAATAGTTAATTTATAAACAACATTAATAAAAAAATGTGAGTTTGAGTTTGAGCTTACGCGACAAATACCAAACATAACTTTACACACATTATCCGAAATTCATGACAGTAGCGTTTTCATGGTATGGTATGGTTTTCATGGCATTTTCATGGTTTCGCGGTCAGAGAAAAAAAAATAAGGTAGTCTCCATCTTTTCGTATTGTAAAACTATATAAGAAAAAGTTAGCATACTTCTTTGCTTATAAAATACTAGTGGTCGCCCGCGACTTCGTCCGCGTGGATTGTTTCCCGTTCCCGTCGCGCCGCGTCATATTTTGAACAATTCACACAATATCTTTATAAATTGTAGCCTATGTGTTATTCTGATGTATAAGCTATATTATTGTAAAGTTTCATTAAAATCCATTCAGTAGTTTTTACGTGAAAGAGTAACAAACAAACATCCATCCATCCATACATACATACATACTCACATACTTTCACATTTATAATATTAGTAGGATATCCATTGATTGTCATCAGAGCTGTGTCTAAACGTAATTGCAACATTACGCACAGCCACCTTAGTAGTTAGTTCCCTCAACTGCTGATAGATGGTGCTCTGACGACGCCGTAAGTCGCGATATTAACACGATATGATCTGAACATTATAGGTCTTAGGCTAGTGGTGTCTTGGTCAGTTGGTAGAACGTTCCTCCTGGAAAGGGATCAGTCACTGGTTCGATTCAGACCATGACTATAGTTTTTGTAATTCATAATGTAAAATTGTATGAGCAAATATGGTAAAGTTACAGTACCTGTGGTGAGGAAGCACATTGTCGAGCTGCTTCTACCATGCGAGCTGTAGCGTCGGCTAACAGCTTGGCAGCCGCTAGGAGCTTGCGTTGGGAATCCGACGGTTGTTTCTCTGCCTCCGTCTGTCAAATATACATATTAATGAAATAATATAAATATAAAAAGTCCAACATTAACACAAAAACCGACTTACAATTATCGAAATGTGACCAGATAATTCATCCAGTCGACATATATGTGATAAGAAACATAAAAAAATTCAGTCAAATTGATAACCTGCTCCATTTATAGAAGTCGGTTAAAAGTAATATTGCTCGATAGTTCTGCGGTACTTTTGACTGACATTTCTCTTAGTTGGGATTCAGTGTCAAAAGCACGTCACCCATTTTATTTTAGAACTTGAACTGTACACTATTCCAATGATTTATTACAACAAAATCTGCCCGGTTTCGACCACGTCTCTATACTCTGTATTTGGTACATATTTCTATAAGCTGGTGCTTCCAAAATTTTACGTGGGACTAAAAATACTGGCAATTTGTGGGTGTGTAATGCACATCTGCCTACCCGTTCGGGGATATAGTATAGCCGAGCCGCTCGCTCGTGAGTACTGACCTTGATGGTGGTGATGAGGTGCGCCGTGGCCTGCCCCAGGCGCCGCGCGTGGCGCACCATGTCGCCCGCGTCCCCCGCGCCCACCACGCGCTCGCTCGTGAGTACTGACCTTGATGGTGGTGATGAGGTGCGCCGTGGCCTGCCCCAGGCGCCGCGCGTGGCGCACCATGTCGCCCGCGTCCCCCGCGCCCACCACGCGCTCGCTCGTGAGTACTGACCTTGATGGTGGTGATGAGGTGCGCCGTGGCCTGCCCCAGGCGCCGCGCGTGGCGCACCATGTCGCCCGCGTCCCCCGCGCCCACCACGCGCTCGCTCGTGAGTACTGACCTTGATGGTGGTGATGAGGTGCGCCGTGGCCTGCCCCAGGCGCCGCGCGTGGCGCACCATGTCGCCCGCGTCCCCCGCGCCCACCACGCGCTCGCTCGTGAGTACTGACCTTGATGGTGGTGATGAGGTGCGCCGTGGCCTGCCCCAGGCGCCGCGCGTGGCGCACCATGTCGCCCGCGTCCCCCGCGCCCACCACGCGCTCGCTCGTGAGTACTGACCTTGATGGTGGTGATGAGGTGCGCCGTGGCCTGCCCCAGGCGCCGCGCGTGGCGCACCATGTCGCCCGCGTCCCCCGCGCCCACCACGCGCTCGCTCGTGAGTACTGACCTTGATGGTGGTGATGAGGTGCGCCGTGGCCTGCCCCAGGCGCCGCGCGTGGCGCACCATGTCGCCCGCGTCCCCCGCGCCCACCACGCGCTCGCTCGTGAGTACTGACCTTGATGGTGGTGATGAGGTGCGCCGTGGCCTGCCCCAGGCGCCGCGCGTGGCGCACCATGTCGCCCGCGTCCCCCGCGCCCACCACGCGCTCGCTCGTGAGTACTGACCTTGATGGTGGTGATGAGGTGCGCCGTGGCCTGCCCCAGGCGCCGCGCGTGGCGCACCATGTCGCCCGCGTCCCCCGCGCCCACCACGCGCTCGCTCGTGAGTACTGACCTTGATGGTGGTGATGAGGTGCGCCGTGGCCTGCCCCAGGCGCCGCGCGTGGCGCACCATGTCGCCCGCGTCCCCCGCGCCCACCACGCGCTCGCTCGTGAGTACTGACCTTGATGGTGGTGATGAGGTGCGCCGTGGCCTGCCCCAGGCGCCGCGCGTGGCGCACCATGTCGCCCGCGTCCCCCGCGCCCACCACGCGCTCGCTCGTGAGTACTGACCTTGATGGTGGTGATGAGGTGCGCCGTGGCCTGCCCCAGGCGCCGCGCGTGGCGCACCATGTCGCCCGCGTCCCCCGCGCCCACCACGCGCTCGCTCGTGAGTACTGACCTTGATGGTGGTGATGAGGTGCGCCGTGGCCTGCCCCAGGCGCCGCGCGTGGCGCACCATGTCGCCCGCGTCCCCCGCGCCCACCACGCGCTCGCTCGTGAGTACTGACCTTGATGGTGGTGATGAGGTGCGCCGTGGCCTGCCCCAGGCGCCGCGCGTGGCGCACCATGTCGCCCGCGTCCCCCGCGCCCACCACGCGCTCGCTCGTGAGTACTGACCTTGATGGTGGTGATGAGGTGCGCCGTGGCCTGCCCCAGGCGCCGCGCGTGGCGCACCATGTCGCCCGCGTCCCCCGCGCCCACCACGCGCTCGCTCGCCGACATCACGCACTCGACCGAGCGCTCGGTCGCTGTCGCTTGCACGCGGCGGTCTGGTGGACCAACGTGTAGGAGTTAGAACCACGGGTAGGGTCGTCAAACGAATTACAGACAGTAAGGGCGCTTCTCCTGTCATGCGTGTTTCCACCCAAATGCGGGTCGACCCGCATGCGTGTCGCCCGGATTCTATTATTTCATACAATAATGACATATCATGTGACGCGGACCGTACACTCGGGGATCGCGAATTAATTTAACAGTGAGGTGTATGCGGGCCGGACCCAAATGCGGTTGGAAATAAGCATGACAGCTGTCCTTATCCCTGTTATATGTCGTCTCTTCCATCTCTCCCTTCCTAGTCTTGCACACAATCCATTCATCTTTTATAGGGCGTACTAATTAAATTATTATGTAACTGTACAAATAATCATAAAGCGTCAATGCGAGGACACTACACGAACTGTGCCAATGCGATGACACCACACGAACTGTGCCAATGCGAGGACACCACACGAACTGTGCCAATGCGAGGACAACACACGAACTGTGCCAATGCGAGGACACCACACGAACTGTGCCAATGCGAGGACACCACACGAACTGTGCCAATGCGAGGACACCACACGAACTGTGCCAATGCGAGGACACCACACGAACTGTGCCAATGCGAGGACACCACACGAACTGTGCCAATGCGAGGACACCACACGAACTGTGCCAATGCGAGGACACCACACGAACTGTGCCAATGCGAGGACACCACACGAACTGTGCCAATGCGAGGACACCACACGAACTGTGCCAATGCGAGGACACCACACGAACTGTGCCAATGCGAGGACACCACACGAACTGTGCCAATGCGAGGACACCACACGAACTGTGCCAATGCGAGGACACCATACGAACTGTGCCAATGCAACCACCTGTATACATATGTCGACTGTCATAAATAACAGTATTTTTCCTCTAACGAATATTTTACCAGAAAACTCACCCAAATCACAGTGCGCCAACAATCTCTCTAGTTCTTCGGTAACTCTATGCGCCGCGGCGGTCAGGTGTTCGACTCCTGGTGCGGCACTTTCAGGTACGTTGTTACAGGCTTCTACCAGGCGTTCGACTGCCTGAGCCACTTGCCGGGCGGCTGCTGTCAGCTGTTCCCTACATGCTGGGTTGTGGAGTGTTGGAGCGACCACCTTCGTTAAAACAGAATAAGATTTGTGTAACGAAAAATTTACAGTTTACATGAATTATTCATATTTCTGATATAGGTATAGGTAGGTCTGATATAGGTTTCTGATATAGGTGTATTACACGGTAGACTTATGGGACCTTTGTATATAAACTTAAATGATACAAATATTAAGATGTTTTCCGAGATATTACATAACGAAACTGAGTAATTTAACATTATTCGTATATGTATATCATTAATATCAACAGAACCGAGATATTGTTGTTGAAAATTGTAGTGCTCAAGTCTTCAAACACACCTGTGGACTGACTGACTAAGCTCTGGTAAGTATCAACTGTTATTGGAAACCGCATGACTGATGAAATGTGGGTGGAAGATCTATTACTTGTTCGAGGAGTAACAAGAGACTGTATGAGACCCTTACCTTAGCACAAGCAACCAGCTGACTGGTAGCAAGCGCACAATTGGTCGCTGCAGCGATGATGGCATTCTGCAGAGGTTGTTCGTCTCTGCACTGAGCGGCAACGTTCTTGGCTTTCAGGACCAGGGCGGCTGTCGTGTTGGCGACGGCCTTTGCGAGGGAGAGCAGAATGTCCTGTCGAAGGAGTTGGAAATTGGAGTGGAAGTCTAATGGGGGTTACAATGAAAGTTTTGAAATATTTACTGGCTCCCACCTACACACCCAGGGTAGAAGTCATCATCAACTTGTTTTTTCTAAGTATGCATATTAAACTGGGACTCTTACTACTTACTAGCATTTCAGTAAATTCTTTCTAAGCTAAAAGTACCTTTTGGATTGAGTTGACTGCAGTAGTGTGTCTCTCGTCTTCGAAACGCAAGGCAACCCAGGGGCACCGGGCATTTTATAGATTACAAATTAGTATGACGGGCCCTTTTAACAGAACGTGTTTTCTGTTGCCTTCACCTGTTTTGAACTAGCACAATATACTTCATATTACTCTTAGAATACCAGGATCCTTCGGGATTCTTCAGGAGACTTCGAGGAGATTTAAACCTTAATCTTTTTAGATCTAAATGATCCCTAAGTTAAAATTCTAACAGACAGGATATATGTTAGATATACCACTGAATAGTATCTCTGCAGTCCGAGTAACTTTTCGTACCATCAGGGCGAGCATGGCGGTAGGAAGAGTTTGTCGAAGACCAATGACATGGCAGGAAATTTCAAAAAATGTGCTGAATAGGTCACGTCATCGACATTTTTTGCGATGTCATTGGCTATCGACAAACTCTTCCGGTGCCATGTTCATGCTGCTGATCAAACAAAACCTTACTTATACAGGGTTACTGGTATCAATCGTCTTATACAACCGGCGTTGTATAAGACGATTGATTTTTTTAAAAGAAATAAATTCCTATATTTTGACATATTTCACCAGAATCATAGTAGAATAGTAATAGAATAGCTATAGAGTAATTACAATAGCAGACTCGGTACTCGGACCCAGTAGTCTGTGACGTTGACGTGACAAATACCGACAAAGCACTTCCTTATTGTACTTTGTATCGTAATCATTATGCTTCGGCATTCGTCGGATATCCATCGGTTTGGAAGTAATTTTTTTATTATGACCCATAGCACAACTGCTCCTACTACTCGTTGTTCTCGTATTTCGACAATACATATTTTTTGTATATTCTCACTAGCGCCATTTCTTGCCAGCTTAATAATCCTTAGTAGCCGTTTACTTTACATTTACATAATTGAGAAAGAAAAGAAGTGGGGCCATAGGCAGACTCATTATTTGGATATTTTCCCAGAGAATGTTATTTACGTAATATTCCCAATAGATGTAGTGTAGATTTCACCGTCACAGAGTATTTCGACACAGCCTCTGTGTCGAAATACCTTTAATCATGTACCGTACATTGGGGCACTAATAGGGTAACCATAATAACCAACTCCCAGTGTACTATTGAACCTTGTAGCCCCCAACGTTATAGTAGCTTGGCTTTATGTACATGGCGTTAGTAAAAACGTACAAGTTTAATATTTAAAAGTGTATACCTAACGAGATGGCAACATCGCACACATATTTAAAAAATATTTAGCGATCTAGATAACTGATAAACATGCTTATATATTTCTAACACAGTTTTGTCCTGGGTGGGATTCGAACCCACAACCACAGAGTCCAGTAATAGCAGTCACTAACCACTGGATTACAGAGGTTGTCGAATGCTTATTTATATCGTATAATGTTTGTTGAATACACATGTTTTTTTTAACTTGTAAAATGCAACGTTGCCAGCTCGACCATTAGTATATTCTCTTAACATAAAGGGCAATATTAGTAAGTTATTTTTGAAATACATTCACTTTACAGACAGTTAGTTATAAATAAAACAAATTATGTAGTATTTTTTTTGAAAAGCAAATGTATTATCAAAAATAACCATTAGGCAGTGAAAACATTCTAGTTCTCTATATTGTATATTGTGTGTACCAGTACTGATATTCATTTAAGAGGTGCACCTGCCTGTCAAGGCCGACGCTATGGTATAAATGTTCTTCGGTTAGATTCAATTCATACTAGAGCGCAGGTCAGCTCTAGTATGAATTGACCCTCAGTGACAATAACCTAACCCCTATCGCTCGCCGGCCCCATGTAGGGACCGGCGAGACTATTCCATGAGCCAGTCCGACGGGACTATTCGCTGGGACATTAAACTCAAAAGTAACATATTGATGGATTCAAAATGTACTAATATTGATTAGATGTTTTAATAAAACGCTATAAAAGGCTTCCACTTTGATTATTAAATGTCCAGAATATTAAAGCAGAAAGTAAAGGACTCCCACAGTGGTGAAGGGTATATTGAACGTATAACCTGCGCGAGTGTTACCACAAAGGTTCTAGGTTTGATTCCTAAGTCGAGTAAAATATTTGTATTATCACTAATACGTCAATAATCGCGTATATATCAGTACTGGTATACTATTAAAAACAGTCTAAAATAATCATACAAATAAATGGCGAACATTGTGTTTTTAAATGGAGCTTTTCAAAAAATATATCTGTTATATATTAATAAATTAATTAACATTTAACCCAAAAAAGATTAATTACATTAAGGTACGTCATTTGATTTTTGGCACATCCTAAGTATATGGCATAGTAATAACTATCGTTAATTAAAAATAAGTAATCATTAAAATAAATTGTAAACTCTTACATAGCATTGCTGTACATGTACATGTATATGTATATGTATATATGATGTTTCAGAAATGTATTTTTTTTAAATACTAGCCACCGACATACTAGTAATAGCAAAAAAATATGAAAGGCCAATCCAAAAAAAAAGGTTATTTTATTTATTTGTATTAAATAAACAGTGTACATCAACAAATACAAATCAAAAATGTACAAGTATTTAGTAAAAAAAAAAACAAAAATTCCCATTAAGTAATAGCTGCCTGAGGTAACATTAAAATTATAAATAAAATCAGTAACAAGCGCCCGTTAAGTCTTTTAAGGACTAGATTAGTGATGTATTAATAAGTTAACAAAATATAAGTAAAAGTAACCTTTTTGTGATGTATTTTCAATAGCTACCTACTTAACCCAATACCTAGCCGACAAATTGTATTTTTTGAAATAATTTATGGTTTGTTTACAGACGAAGGATATAATTTTATAAAGGCACAGAAAAATACGTCATACTTTACGCGGGCAAATGTTTACATTCAAATCATGACGAAATATAAATACGTCTTCATCATAATGAATCAAAAAAATATTTTAGCTCAAGAATCAATTTATAAATTGACTTTATACATTGATTCTTAAACTAAAATATTTTTTCTTCGATTACAATCGCGTCAAAATAGAATACAAATCGTTATGCGATAGCCAGACTGCGGTAAAACTCTAACATTTACGTAGTGCGCTACTAACACGATCGCGACAAAATGGATTTCCAATTTTTTTTTTTTCATAAATAAATATTAGTAATATTAAGCGAGCTACCGGCTTTTTGACCACTCGCAATAGAATCGTAGTCGAATAGTAATAGAATAGCCATATAGTAGCTAGCTGAAGCCAGTCCACCCCTGACCATGGCTCTTGTAACAGGGTCGAAACGTATTAAAGAGGTATGTATATATATATATATATATATATATATTATATCTCAATAATCGCGTAAAAGACCTCTGAAGTTTATAAAGCCATATAGTGGTTAAAAATCGACTCGGCCCTCTGAAAACCGATTTTTTAATTCGCCTATAACTCGGAACCGATATCAAATAGCTTATGTTCTGTTTTACATGATATGTGAAGAGAGTGCTCTGAAGATTTCCCTTAACTCGCTCATTTTTACCCCCTTTACCTCACCTTCCACTCCAAAAGTAAAGTAGAGAGTAATATCCACTTGTTACAAGCGTCGATTGGTCACGGTAATCTTTTACCATCATTTCAACCGTGGTAACTAATCAAAAACAATTAAAAAACCTAATGTCTTTTAAACAGTCTACAAAAAAAACTTATTTACTTTCTACATAAAATCAAAACACTTAGACCCATCCACACTATCAGTACCATCAAGAGCCACACAACCACTCTTCGGCAACACACATTGCAACAAAAGTGCTAATATTATAAAAAGTAATGACAATAGGAACAATATATTCAACCAATTCTCCTTCCATACAGTAGCCAACTCGACTTCCAGGCATTGACACTTAGGACAACACTTTTCAGCCGTCCTAGGACATTTTCTCTTACAATACGTGCAGAAACCTTTCACATGCATTTTTCCAGTCGATTTAAAAGTTGGATTATAAAATATTCGAACTTCAGTTTTACCTTTGGAACTGGAATTATTAAGTATATCTGTATGTTTATCGCCCGTTTCGCTTGTGTAATATCTCTCGCTCTTTTTAACGAAATTCTCGAAACCATCGCGTCGTAATTTCGATATTTCGCTTTTAGTAAAACTTACTTCGGCTGTTTCCATAAAGGTTTCCGTAGTAGTTAAAACGCGGTTGTATCTATCCGGGTTTAAGAATTTCATATTTAGTGAACCGGACACTTTTACGTCGGGTCCAGATTTAGTCACATCATTAACTATACTGTGACACTCGATTTTCTTATCGTCACCGTTATATCTATTGAATTTTACATTAATATCATTTTTATCGATATTTTCTCTAAAGAAGTTCTCACGGAGTATATCATTTTTAGTGCGACGATCGAAATCAACGTTTACATAATCGCGATAATTTTTATCGATATTCGAATTAGATTTATCGAAACTCGAACGCGTTTTATCGATATTTATATTATTATTACTGTTGTTCTGTTTCTCGATATTATTACCATCGTTTTTATTATTATCAAAATTGACATTAACATAATCGTGATTGGAGAAATCCTTTTTGAAATTATATATTTTATCCGATATAGTCTTAGGATATAGCTTCGGGCTATTACCATGTAAATAGCCTTCACAATTTTGTACTATCGACTCAAAATCGTTATCGCTATTCGATTTTTGTGGTACTTTATTGAACAACACATTACAATAGTCTAAACTTCGGTAATAATCAGATTCAGATTCCTCCTGTATCGCATCAAGCATCCTCCAATTGCCAGAAGTATCTATTTCTTCATATATACCATCTTCTTCTACCTTCGATTTATCGATACCTATATCGATATTCTCGAAATCTGTATCGTAAGAATCGTCTTTTTCTTTACCGAAAAATACTTTATAGAAATTATCGTAGCAGTAGTTAAGTTTTCTATAGAGGTAACTTTTCCTGCCGTTACGTTTGGGGTCTCGCAGTAAGGAAGGGTCGTCGTAGTAAGGGTCTAGTTGATCGTTGGGGTCTGTAATTGGTTCTGGGTCTGTTACCTGGGTCTCCTTGTCTTGTTCGGTTTCTTCCCCGATGGTATAGAGGACAGTTGTGGAAGCTTCTCCGACGCGGGAGGCTGCGTTGAGGAGATTCTGTCGCGGCTGGAATATTAAAAAGTCAGGTTATATCAATATTTTTTCGTATGGCTTACTATAACTGTTTAGGTGTTTTAAAATGAAAGGAATACATTCAAATTCACAAGAAATAAAAAACCTATGTAGGTATTAATCTGTGTCTCGAAATCTAAATATCAATATTCATTTCATTGTTAGTCCCTTTGGATTACACCTTCTACGTTTAATTTGTTTAAGCCGAAGTCAACTTCACCTGCAAGTTGTGAACCTCCCGATCAACAGACGAGGCTTCGACAGTAAATATAATAGCTCCCCATAAGTAGCTATAAGCTTGCCACTTAGATATACAGGGTGTCCAAAGACCATGCCACATGGAGGGAGAGTACCCTAAATATTGTAGCTAGACAGTTTTAATGAAAGGAGTCTTTATTTTATTTTTGAAAAGTATTTATACAGTATTCATAGATTTTAGAAAAATCAACTGTGTGAACCGGGTATTGAACCAGCCAAATGGTAAAAAAAAGTTGTATGTGAGTTGTAAGTGTTTCTTTGAAGTTGAGTTGATGTTCCTCACCTCCTTAGTCTCCGGCTCAGCAGCCTTCAGCAGATCACTGAACGCAGTACAAAGACTCCTAGTAGCATCTAGTAACTTATCGCCGTGGTCATCGTTGTCCATCAGCGCAGCGATCATCTGTACCCCGCGGGTCATCTCCGGCAGGTTGGTGGTGATGGTGGTGATGGCCGCGCCTACTGCTGAGTGGTCTACTTCCTCTGTTGGGCCTGGGAAGTGAGCTCAGACTAAGGATTCGTTCTTACAGTCTTTGGTGATGTATAGGAGTTTCATAAAGGCGGTTTTAGTCAAATTCACCTGAAGTGGTGCATCTACTGATTAACGGACGATGCAGTGGCAAACTGTATAGGTCCTCGATTAGCATCAAAAGGCTCGTCTTCAATTAAGAAGAGACTGTCTCTTCCTAAGTCTACAGAGAACTGGCGGAATATGTGTGTAGGTATGTGTGTATACCGATTGTGTCTATTAATGTTAATGTGCATTAAAAGAGATATTCGTGGATAGCCATCTTAAGGTTGCCTGTAAGATATTGATTTTAGCGATTAGAACGTCCTTTTTACATACTTGTTGACAGTAATAAATATTTCAGCAATTTGATTGATCAATATTAGTCGATCGACTGATCTCACTCACCGGAAGTGAGCGTGACGACCTGTGCTGTGGCGGCGTTCATGGCGGCGATCTGTGACGTCACGACCTGCTTGTTGGTGTCCATGGTGACTTGCTTCCACTTCACCGAGTACGCGTCCTGGCCCAGGGTCGGCAGGGACGCCTGGACGAAACCAATATTATTTAGTAAACTATAAATATAAATACAATGTTCTGTGTCTGTCGAGGACTTATTCTTTTTAAACCGATTTTAACGGAACTTTTACTGGCAGATAGCTGATGTCATAAGGAGGAATTTAGGCTAAGTTTTCCCACGGGAATTGGAAGTAATAAAACTATTTCGCGGTTCGCTAGTAAATATTAAAACTGACTAAAAAAAAGAGTCTTGCTTTCACGTCATTGCTGACTGGGAACTTTCTCAATCATGAATGATGCAGAGGGTTCTTTGTGATTCACAATTTATCATGAATGGTGTGTAGGTAATCATGAATTCTGAAAATATTATCAGTATGTAGTTTTTTTTAATTAAATATATCTAATGATAAAATAACAACAATATATCAAGGGACCGAGTCTGAATTTTTTTTACTATTCTATTACTATTCTACTACGATTCATTTGCGATTGCACAACGATATCTATTCTATTTCGATCGATACTATTGGAATAGAAAACTTAGCTCAATGATATTAAATCGTGAGAGTTTATCACCAATAAAAGTGATATGAAGGTGATATTGATACATACCCTGGTGAGACTTTCTTCGGTCTGCGAGATGAGTTGTCGTCCGCTCGTGATGGACGACAGGAGAGCGCGTTGCGGCTCGGACAGTAGTGACGTCACCTTGCTTTGTTGCATCTGGGACGCCTGAGGGGGGAGGGGGGGGGGGGAGGGGGAGGGGGGGAATTGGTAAATAAATTAATATATCGGGACATTTTCTTTTACATGGCGCCATTTAGCTTAATGTAAGCGTATAAAAGCTTGTGCTATGGGATCTAGACGACTAAGAAACATACTTTTTTTTTTAATTCCGCTACCTAAGGCCGCGGCCGCTCCTACGTCTATTGTCGAGCACCTCTGTGATAAACATACTACATACAAACATACATAGAAAACACCCAAACTCCGAAACAAATATTTGTGTATTATAAATAGTTTTGGATTGAACCGGGAATTAAACCCGAGCCGAATTATAAACCAAACCGAATTAGTTAGGTCTATAACTATATTATAAATATTTATATATTAATAATTATATACCTACACAACCCA
The DNA here is from genome assembly GCA_963556515.1 of Nudaria mundana. Lineage (NCBI taxonomy): Eukaryota > Metazoa > Arthropoda > Insecta > Lepidoptera > Erebidae > Nudaria > Nudaria mundana. Next base: position 10,512,405 of record OY748315.1, read on the forward strand.
TTTTGATGACTGTAATGTAGCCATATGAGAGCAGCGTGAAACAAAGCAAAGTATCCAGTAAGACCAAGGGTGTTAACATACAATTTTTATTATAACTAGCGAAGGCCCGCGATTCGCCCTCTTGACAAATTTTATACACAAAAACCTTCCTCGAGAACCACTCTATCCATTGGTGAAAACCGCATCAAAATCCGTTGCGTAGTTTTAAAGATACGCATACATACAGAACGGGCGACTGTTTTATACCTACCAACCTTATTGTATTTATGTGATATCGACTACTATTGCGGCGCTAAGGCTTCCACTGACGATACTATCATCTATCCAAATGGACGTCTTCTACAAATTATAGACAAGATCTTTCATTTGGATGAACATTGTCCAATTGTGAGATTTCAAAAATGTCGGACTACTGTCTTTGGACGGAATCTAAATGAAGAAATCGTCAGTGCCTATAGCTGTTAAACAGAGAAAAACTCTTAAAATATATTTGTGCTAAAATAATACAAAATAAAACACATCAGCAAATCAATAAAATAATAAATAAAATAAGGTCAATTCACACATATCTGTGAAGCCTCAGTTCCGAATGAGTCGGTATCAGTGCAAAATAATCTTTCACATATTTTCTATGAACATGTCAGTGTCACGACTCTTATGTGCTAAGTATTATTTTATAACCTATATTAGTAAATATTTTTGAGTTTGAGTTAGACTGAGTCGTATTTGACACTGACATGCGGGAACGTGTTCATAGAAAATGTATGAAACAATATATAGGCAGTGATAGTGAACTGTGTCGAAGGCTTCATTGACATGTGTGAATTGATTAAAAAAAAACAACAATAAGCGATACTAACAGCCGGCGGCGTGTGTCCGGTGATGATCTGTCCGGACACGGTGGTCTGCTGCGCGCCGCCCACGTGGCCCAGCGCGAACGGCTTGGCCCCTGCGCGTGCGCCACACATGCGTACAGTCGCCGTCAAAAGTGCCTTCTCATTGTTATATAGAATAGCTTGAGAGCGGAGTTTACGAAGCTCTTTCTTAGACGACTCGTGTATTTCGTTCGTGATCGAACTCCTCCTAAACGACTGGAACGATCTTTTTGAAATTTGGCACGATCATAGTGACCATCACCGTGAGTGCATATATCTGAATTCATAAAGATCGGTCCAGTCGTTTAGGATTTCGACCCGGATCGACAAACTCAGCTCAATTATTGCAACAGCAGAATGTATTGCATACCTAGTTTATCATAGTTTGGAGGTTAGTTTGACCCATGTACTATTTAAAAGACAATAGATTTAAAACTTTCGGGTAGAGACGCTGGGACCTTGGGGTCAGAGTGCTCGCGGCCTGTAAACTCATGATCGACACTTCTCAAGACCAGAAGGCTGGTTACTATTTTGGCACAAAGAATAAGCATTGCCATACAACGTGGCAATGCTGCCAGCGGAACATTGCCAGTCGGCGACGAGGCGGAGGAATTCTTTGACGCATGTTAGAATTTAAATGTAATCTTAATAAGTAGCTATAATTAGAATAGGTAATGTACATATTTAGTTAGTTTCAATTGTATTGTTTTATTTGTATATTGTAAATAAACTACAATTCTTATACATCTTTCGCGTTTCATTGTCTATATTTTATAAAGTAAAATACCATTGGATTATATTTTACTGTTACACTTTCATCAGAGACTATAAACATAGTGTATAATAATGCCGTGAGACAAAAACCGTCAAAGTACAGGAAGTTTTTATTCGATTGTACGAGTACGAAGTATGCTAAGGTCGTAGCAAATGGAATACCATGGTCCCTGTCTACCCAAGTATAAAAAGGCATGGTTTTATGTATGTATGGAAAATAAATATGAACTCCTTTATTTTCATACATTTCTTTATCTCATAAATGTAGATATATAGATGTAGAGTTTTACACATACCTATTTATGTAAAATGTTGAAAAGTACTAATTTTTATTATGTAATAATGACTCATATGTATTTTCTTGTAAACAGAAGTACGTAAGTCAAACTAAACTTCAAGTTATTTCACTGTAACTATGGAGATGGACTTTTGACTGCGACTGTACAAGCTCGCAGGTCCACTTAATACTACTAGAAAAAGCTTCAAATAAAATAACTTTGCAACATTAAAACTATTATAAAACTTTATAAACTTAAGACAAAATAGTCTTATACGCGATTATTTTATTCTTTATTACCCGACGTTTCGACCCTTTTAAAAGAGCCGTGTCCCTGACCACGGCTCTTTTAACCCGTTTGTCTTAAGTTTATAGTATAACTAGAGGACGCTCGCTTGACAAATTATATACACAAAAACCTTCCTCGATAACCACTCTATTCAATGGTGAAAACTGCATCAAAATCCGTTGTATAGTTTTAAAAATCTAAGCGTACATACGGACGAAAGCGACTTTTAGCGATTAAACTGTAGAAATCATTTAACTTAAAACTCCTGAATCGGTCAAAGAAAGGTTTTCATTCACGAGAATTTCATTGTTGGTTTGGGGAATCCGCCAATAAGAGCCTATAAAGCAACCCACACAAAAACATATCGGTTGCAGGGTGCGTATCGTTTAGACGACCATTTTAACCGACTTTAAAAAAAGTGAAGTTATCTATTCAACCGTTTTTTTTGTTTGTGAACCGATTTTGATTTTTTTTAATTGATAGATAAGCTACTGCGTCTCGAGTGGTCCCATTCCGACAATTATTTGGTCCCATAATAGCAATTTGAAGTCGGATTTTGTGTCAATGTTTGACGTATTTTATTTGGGCGATTACCTGAACCTTATCGACTGTCTTAACAATCTGAGCCTGCAGACAGACTGTTCGTGTATGGAGCCCTTAAGTCTCTTGTCTATGCGCACTGAAAGGTGTGAATACGTCTATAAAATTAAAACTATATAAATACCTTCAGCCCCTGGTCTGTGGACGGCGGGTTTCGCCACAGATTCCGTGTTCACTTTCCCGGATTTGAACGTGTCGTGTTGAATTATGTTAGCCCTGAAGACAAAATATAATCAGAAAGATACATATAGCGCCATCTAGTCTTAAACTATAGAAGTTCTGCAAAGATTTTTGTTGTTGATCAATCGCGTGTAAATTTTTAAACAGATTTGGATAAAAATATTAACTACTAGTCCACTAGTAGATATAGCGAGCACAAGGGCTATCGATATCAACATCAAATATTGAAAAAAAAAAAAAAAAAGTTTAGAAAAAAAGGAATACTTAAGTTTCGTAGAGATCGGATATAAAATATGTGGCAGTTACCCCAGAACACACAGACTCGCTCGCTCAATAACTCGTTAAACCTAAACTATATCCCTGGAACGAGTTGATATCGCGATTCAAGGTACATAAGACAGCGCCATCTATCCATAACTTATGTGTACTAACTTGGATGGCGAGACAGAGTCCTCCAACATGGCGCTCCCCTCGTCTCCTTCTATCCCGAGATGTTCCTTAGCTCTCTGCTTACGAACTATGATGTCGATATATCCGGCTATCACTTGCAAGATCTGTTCCGCTTCTGTTGTCTGTACCGAGTAGTATTGGTCGCTGTAATATAAATAAATGTGTCAGAATTGTAAATAGCGCCATCTAGTGACGAAATAAGTTCAAGTAAAGGAGTGATACGTTGCTTTAGCTCAACCACGCCCCTTGACCGATCAGATAATTTTAACAAAAAGAAAAAGTAACTTCTATATAGAGACATTGCTAAACGCTTAATCGATGCTTCTCAGGACCAGAAGGCTGGCTATTTTCTGGCCCAAAGAATAAGAATAAAATAGATGGCACATATTTTTAACCGAATGGGAGAACCTATTCTAAAAAAGATTTTTTTGATTAAAAGCTGATTCCTCCTGTGTAGTAATATTTAAACTACATCCAGCTACATCGTACCTGTAATCGCCAAAGTCCAGTGTGAAGGTATTAGGACTGGCACACCATCTCCTCACAGTAGTAAGAGGCCAGGTCTGAAGGATCTCCTTGGTCTTCTCGTCTAATCGTAACACAGAGTCTTTTGTGACTCCCAGTAGACGGGGAACAAGTTTGTTCTTGCCTTTCATTTTTTCCTGGTGGGAGAAGGATTGTTTTGTAAGTTTCTTTAGGTTTTTATGGAAAACATTTTCAACAACAAGTGTCCATACAATAGTAAGTCTCGTTTTAAATTCATTTCAATCTACCTATAAGTAATTCTTAGGAAAAAGTAAAAGAATAATTTTTGTAGATAATTTTATAATCAAAAATTTTCGTGTGAGCTTTTTGTTACCCGACTGAGCCAGCGCGTGTTATTTCAAATTCACTGTTTACGAAAAAAGCCAAGTAAAACCGAAATATTAATAAAGAAATGATAAATAGATAACAAAAACTGATGTCATCGGCGGGACTCGAACCCACTGCCTTTCCCTAACAGGGGGTATGCTCTGACCACTGAGCTACGATGACCACTACCGACGAAATCGAATTTTTGCTTCATATCAAATTCATAATTTCTACATCGCGCTATTAAGGTTAGCGTTGGATCGGTAGATTTTTGTGATCTATTTATAATTTCTTTCTTAATATTTTAAAACTAGTTTAACTAAACTCATTGCTTTAAAGTACAAAATTATCTTGAAAAAAGGGGTTACAAATCGTTATCCCGCTCTATCGGGTAACCTATTCATCGCACAAAATTTTTTGTCGCAAATTTAATTCTCTACAACTTTGTTCTATAACTTTTTGTCGTAGAATTAAATTAAAAAAATTAAAATTAAGTTATTAACAAAAACAGATGAAAATTTGAGCACGAACTTCTTTTAAGGGGTTCTAATTTTCTTTTCTGTACATTTTACAGTAAATTTACATCAGAGCATTTTTGTATAGGAGTTTTCGAGTAATAATTTAGAATATTTATTTATTTATAAGGGTTTTACAGCGCTCCGAAATTAAGAGTATTCTCAAATACTCGTAAGTTTTTATATACTTACGAGTATTCTCAAATACTCGTAAGTTTTTATATACTTACGAGTATTCGAACAATCACATAGTTTTCTCTCATTTTTTTCATTATTGAAATAAAAAAACAGCGTCCTCCGACTTTTGCACACTTAGCACCAAAACATTTTAACATTTCTATGGATTAATAAATATCGATATATGTCCCTGACATCCTCATCGGGGTATACTCTGTTTTCTTACCTTAACAAGGAAGAAAGCGACTCCATAAGTCCTCAGATCCCTCGCACTCTTCGTGTACAGCACCTTGGCGTCTAACTCGCTGAGAGCGACGTGACGCTTGTGCTCCTTGAACACCTTCTTCTCTATGCCTTTGACCTTGACGTATGAGGCTGGGAGGAACTCCTTCAGGCTGGAAATGTTTTTATATACAATTAACACCTCATCATCCACCGAGCCTTCTCCCAACTCAGTTGGGGTCGGCTTCCCAGTCTAACTGCTGACTGAACTTCAATATGTTCCGTGAAGCGACTGACATCTGACCTCCACAACCCATGGGCGATATCGAAGTTCTGTAGTTAGACCGCGAGGAATTTGTATTAGGGCACCAAATACCCATAACGACTGCCATAGATGTTCCTATGACAACCTGCGGTACGGAGCGGTCTCAATGTCTTAAGAAATGACCACCCATCCTAAGACCGGCCTGGCTAGATGTTGCTTAACCTTTGTAATGTTCACGGAAAATGTCGAAGTTCAGCCACTTCGCATTTCGATTAGAAAGCTTTGAGCTTCGAGCTGTTTAGAGTTGTGACTATAGAGTAGAGGAGCCAGAAATGTTAGACCGGTAGTTACTGAAGCAGTAGAGGGGTAAAATTTTGGTAGGTAACTAGGGTTAGGGGGTCAAATCTTGGTAGGTAAAATCTTGATAGGTAAGTAGCGGCATGGGGTAAAATCTTGGTAAGTAAGTAGCGCTAAGCCTAGTTCGCACTGCTTTAGTAATTTAGTAGAGTAGCGTGTAATTTAGTGGCTAAACTACTCGCTACTAAACAGAAATCCTTCGCATTAAGGTTTAGTACAGTACACAAGTGAGTGGTGGCGGCCACTAATGAACTCGACTAATCAACAGGTTCGGACTTGTTTAGCCGGTGAACCACACGAGCACGGATGCTTGGTGGGAGGCGCTACTCACCCGAAAAAAATAGAGTAAAATGGATTGACTCGACTAAATCATTTACTAAATTACTCGACTAAATTTTTGTAGTTCGCACATATTTAGTTACTAAATTACTTGCTACTCTTCTAAATTACTAACCTAATCCGAACTAGGCTTAAGGGGGTAAAATTTTGGTAGATTAAGTAATGTTAGGGGTAATAAAATCCTGGTAGGTAAGTAGCGTTACGGGGTAAAATCTTGGTAGGTAAGTAGCATTATGGGGTCAAATCTTGGTGGGTAAGTTACTGCCTGTGTTAAATACTTACTCTAGGAATCCGGTAGTATGTTTGTCTTCCCGATGGTCACCAAACTGGATCTGACACTGTATACCAGCAAACTCGCAAGCTGTTCAAACGAGAAATTGAGACATTTTGAAAAGATTCAATCGTATAGTATTCACGTTTGTAATTCCCACGGGATATTTTCGGGACAAAAAAATCTGATGTGTTCATTGCCCTTTTAATACTTTGTTCAACAGTTAATTAACAGTAACAAAGTAATTCAATAATTCTTTGGTATGACAACATAAAATGACATATGGCACCAAATTAGAACAAGTTATAAGTGCGATTTATGGAATATTATAACGCCATCTATCGAGATAAATGTAAGATACTAACTTATGAATGAGATATTGGGTCGAATCAGATATTTGTGTGATCCACAAATGTTTGTTTCGGAGTTTGGGTGTTTTCTATGTATAATATGCATGTTCATCAGTTGTCTAGATCCCATAGCACAAGCTTATAGCTTAGTTTGGGGCTAGATGACGTTGTGTGAGAATGTACAACAATATTTATTTATGTTAAATTTTGAAAATTTTCACTCAGTAATAGAAAGATATTAAAAATGTTAACTATATACATACATACATCAAGCCTATATATGTAGACCGATGGAGCATTACACACCCACTCTTTGCCAGATTGTTTTTGCCATCATATTGCAGTTAACAGACACTATACATTAACTAAGTTTGTCATTATTCTGGTTGGACATGTTTATATTTGGCCGAATTTCTAGTTAGACTTTTCTATATTTGGTAGTTTTTACAGTTTGACGAATTTATATTTGGACATATTTCAGATTAGACGTTTCTCTAGTTGGGTATTATTGTGTGATTGTACATTTTTGTTTTTGGACATTATTCGTGCAAAGGGAAATGAAGACTAAAAGTGAAAGTTTAAAGATATCATCCAAATATTTGATCCGATCCAGGAATCGAATCCAAGACTTGGACAGTAATAAAAATACAATTTATACTTTAACTAGCGGATGCCTGAGGCTTCGCCCGCTTGACAACTTCACTAAATACCTATTATAAAACCAAGTCTGTCTGTGCGCGATGAACTAAAAAACCACTGCACTGGTTTTCATGCTGCTTTCGCAAATGGATATAGTAGTTCTCGTGGAAGGTTTTAGTAGACATCAGTTGAGTAGACATACATAGGGACTTAAGTTGTAGACAGTACCTTTGTCCTGCGTGACGGGATGCATGCCGTCCAAGATGGCGTCCCTCGCCTGCACGTACAGCAGGTTGAGCTGCACCGGGTCCCGCGAGTCCACGTTGCGGTCCGAGAAGAACAGCTTGCGACGCAACAGCAGGGTCTCCGTCACGTCGATGCCTTGCTCTCGGAGGGTCTTCGAGGGTTCCACCCAGTTTACTGGAGGAGTTCATGGTTGGTACTTAACACATAAGACAGAGGTGTGCAATACACACCCACAACAGGCCAGTATTTTTGGTCCCACGTAATAGGGGGCAAGCCTTTTGCCATCACCGGGCAAACATATAATGGGTTATGACCGAAATGGCCGAATAAATTTAAAAAAAGGAGCAGCTATTTTTGAAAAAAAAAAAAAATTGAAACCGTTGCCTTGCGATGAAATGTTGATGAAAGGCAACAAAATCTTACGTGCCAGCCGCTGTGGCACAGACAATTACAGTCCTGGGCGTTTCAGACTATGACTTTAAAAGATCACAGTGGATCAGATTTTAGTAAAAATTACTATACAGAGTGAATTTTTCAAGTGGGCTTGGATGGCCTATCCGGAACTATAAGGAATAGCGAAAAATGCTCAAAGGAGTCACGAGCCCGATTTTAATGAAACTTAAAACATCATCATTAGATTTTTAAAAACCTATCATCCTAGCTGGGAATCGAACCCATTGATTTAGAAAAAAAATCACACCCTTTATTATTACATCATACGATAGTGTTGCTGTTAAGGATCAAATTCTGGGAAGTAATGATATATGGCAAATTTAAGAAAAACTTAGAATTTTAATAAAATTCATATTATATGTCAATTTTGTTCGTAATCACAGAACTGACAATTTCGTCTTCTTAAAAAAAAACTGAAAAATTCACATGTATACATGTGTCATCATCACGCTTGTATGCCCGACAGGCCCGACACAATGCGCACGCACTCACACTGCCATTAGTATTGATGGCACCACGTAATAGACGGCAACCCTATTGCCGTTGCTGGACACTATAGAATATCCATAACCACTCTTCCATA
>OY748315.1:10521318-10734735 GCA_963556515.1 Nudaria mundana
ATAACCACTCTTCCATAATCAAAGCATGAGAAACCGGCCAAGTGCGAGTCGTTTTTTTAACAAAACGGCAAATAAATAAAATTTAAATATTTATTTTATTCTGTTTTTTTTAGTATTTGTTGTTATAGAGACAACAGAAATACATCATCGGAGAAAATTTCAACTTTCTAACTATCACGGTTCATGAGATACAGCCGAAGACAGACGGACGGACAACGAAGTCTCAGTAATAGGTTCCCGTTTTACCCTTTGGCCACGGAACCCTAATGCCTATGAAAGTAACCCTTATATAATAAGTTGCAATCTATATATTTAATACGACAATTTGTCTGCCTGTCTGTCCGTCGGTCGCGTTTTTTAAATTTACATACATTTGCATGAAATATTAAAATATTCTTTTTAATTTTTTTTATTTTTTTTTTATTTGAGGCGATATAAAGTTCGTCGGGATAACTAGTTGTTTTTAAAGGCAGAACCGGCTAAACCACAGCAATAAGCTAACAAACATTAGAACTCTGATGGCTGTACCGACTGGCCAGGGTTCATACAAGTGCCTTTTCAACAGCCAGGACAGACGTTACAAACCAGTTATCACTCAATAGAATCTACAGAGATTCTATTGACTGATAACTGGTTTGTAACTCTTGTAAAACAAATACAAAATCGGTATATTAGTTTAGAAATTATCATCCAGCGAGTCTTTTCCCAACTCAGTTAGGATATGTTTCGTTTAGCGACTGCACCTGACCTCCAGAACCCCTGGACGCTATCTATCATCAGACCCTCACCTTCGTCATCAGTCCTCAGCTTCTTCCTCAGCTGTTCCATCTTGGCGTCCCTCTCCTTCTCCTGGTGTTTGCGTTTCAACGTCAGAGTGCCGTAGTTGGGTTTCTCGCAAGGATCCGGTTCTTCTTTCTGTTCTTCACGGACCTATTACATACATATATTAAGCTATATCTTCAAATAAAAATGGCGTAAAAAATCACGTCTGTTGTATGGGAGTCCCTATAATAAACAATTTAATTCTGTTTTTAGTATTTGTTGTTATAGAGGCAACAGAAATACATCATCTGTGAAAATTTCAACTTTCAACTATCACGGTTCACGAGATAAGCTTGGAGACAGACGGACAACGAAGTCTAAGTAATAGGGTTCCCATTTTACCCATTGGGTACGGAACCCTATAAGTATAAACGATAGTCTTAGGGTAGACTTAACTATTACAAAATATGTAAGTATATAAGTATTTATATCACTTTATCTAATACTCATATCACAAGCTCTGCTTAGTTTGAGACTAAATGGCGTTGTGTGAATCGTCCTAACATATTTGTTTATTACTAGTGGTCCCGGCGAACTTCGTACCGCCTGAAATTTTGCTTATGAACCTTCCCTGAACCTCCACGAATATTTTAAGACCCTAATTAGCCAAATCGGTCCAGCCGTTCACGCGTGATGTCGTGACCAAGGGAAATAGGGATTCATTTTTATATATAGAGATTATTTACATACCACAAAATATATTTGTTGCAAGCAAGTAAATGACTTACCAGTCCATATTCGTCGTAATTGGTGATACCAATCTTGGTGCAGATCACCACCATCAGGTTGGCGACGACCTGGCTGTCGTCTACTAGCAACGTCTTGACACTACCTGTGGGGACAACACAATATGTGTCGTGTATCTTAGCGATAAGGTCACCCAAAATAACTCAGGGAGAATATTACATCCATACAGATAATAGTATAGTAGGAATTATGTATCTGTGACCGGTTTCGATAAAACTTTGGCATGGAGACAATCTGAAACCGTGAAGTCTTCGATGAAATAGTGTGCAATTCCGAGCATAGCTTTCTAAGTAGTTTGATAAATAAAATATTTTCTACAAAAACTGTACATTTTTAAGCGTAAATGGCGATAATACAACAAAAAAAAAACGGTTCCGGGAACACGCATCGAGGGTTCTACCTATTGCTATAAGACGTTACTTCAAGATTCTGAATTCATGGGAAGTATGATTCCCTTGGGAATGTCGAAAACTTGCAGCATAAACGGCGGTATCTTTTGATTGCGTTGGCTTAGAAGTTTGATTTTTCACAGCTTCACGGGACAGTAGACCTGAGTATTTGATATGAATTTCAGCTTGATATCTCCATGCGTTCTTCAGAAAAAGGGTCTTGACAGACAGACAGACGGACAACAAAGTGAGCCTGTAAGGGTTTCTTTTTTTTTCCTTTTGAGGTACGGAAACCTAGAAAATGGACTTCTCCAACTTACCGTCAAGCATCCTGACCCTCAAGTTCCTCGTCTTCTTGTTGTACTCCAGGAGATCTCCATTCCTCAGCATGTAGTAGTCGAGACTGCGGGACGCTTCCAACCATATACCTTTCTTGTTGTCCTCTTCCGACGCGAGGAATAGACCGTATTCTTTGGCTGTGCGAAAGAGATAACATAATATTGAGCGAGCGAGCGAAGCGTCACACTTCGAGACGATACTGGACATTTTTACTTACGTCGGTCTGTAGGTATGCGTGTTCAGGGTTAGCGCCCGAAAGATGGCACAAGTGTTCCTTAATTTCAAACATTTTTCATCGTCTCGGGTTCGATTCCCGGGTCGGATCAAATATTTGTGTGATCCACGAATGTTTGTTTTGGAGTATGGGTGATTTCTATGTATTATCTATATATATCAGTCTTGTTTGGGCCGCGTTTTGATGCGGACGCGTATGCGGACGCGTGTGCTGACTAATACCTACTCGTAATAGTGTAGCGCGGCGTCAGCCGTTGCACGTATCGCGATGAGTTCGCAACTCGTCCCAAATGAGTTACTGGCGTTCCTGCAACAGAAGCTGGATGTGATGGACGAGCGGTCGGCTATCCAGATCTGTTCGTCGAGTTTCAGCCAGGAAGAGATAGCTGCCTCTAAGCGGCTACTGTACAGCGTGCTCAATAACAGCGACCAGATGGTGTCCCGCAGGCGTGACGGGACAACAAAAAGCATACAAGACATCATCACGCTGCTTAAGGCAACCGATCCCGACGACGTGCCTACGTTTGTGGCCCAGGACTTATCGAAGCTTCCTCCGGTCACATTCGACCACGTCGACGTTACCTGCCTTTTAAAGGACATAGTGTCCTTAAAGGCGAGCTTGGCGGACGTCCAGACGAGGTTGGCAACGACCGAGGATATCGTTGTGAGTTTGCGTAAAGAACTTATTACTTTGCGCGAGTCTACAGCGGTATCTAGGTCACCACCTAACGCCAACATAAACATGCGTCGTGAAGCTGACCTCAATGCGAGTTACGCGTCAGCAGTTTTGTCGCCGTCATCAAGTGCTGAGGTGTAAGGCCGCGCGAACCCCGCGCCCCGCACCGCTGCCCGTACCTACAGCCCCCATGAAACGACAAAGTTTCGTCACCATCAGCGCAACGACCGCTCCACCGAAGCCACTACCACAGAAGGTACCGGATGTGGCTACTGATAGTTTCGTGACAGTGCAAAGGAAGCGCCGATCACGAACCAAAGTGAACCGTTGCGGCACCGATGCAGCGCAGTCCAGCCCAGCGCTGCAGGCCGCAATACCGAGTACACCCGTGTATGTCTCCCGCCTACACTACACCACTAAGGCGGATGACATCGGACAGTACGTGAGCAAGAAGGCCAACTTCACGCCGAGAGTGCAGCTGTTGGAGGCGAGCCGTAACGTCAGTTTCCTGTCGTTCGTGGTGCGAGTGCCCAACACTAGACTGAGCCTCGTCATGGAGGAAACCTTCTGGCCACAGGGCGTGGTGTTCCGTCGCTTCCGCGGATCGCTACCACCGGTACGCAAAAAGACCGAAGTGCGGTAGTGAAGTGTGTACTAACAATAGTCTTAAGATTCTATTACTAATATACATTTTGTAATATCTATATGTATTCTTAGTTTTAAGGTATTTATCTATGGGCCGTAGAATAAGTTTATACCAACTGTAACTATTCTATTTGCTGCCTGAAATAAAAAATAAATAAAATAAATAAAAATAAATAAATTATTATGTATGTATTTAGAGATATATAAGTATGTTTATCAGTTGTCTAAATTCCACAGCTCAAGCTTATAGCTTAGTTTGGGCTAGATGACGTTGTGTAAGAAAGTCAAAATAAAAGAAAAAATTGGTAGATAAATAGGGAAGAAATCCCAAATAATGTTTGCGAGGTCTACTGTTCAACCATATAAGCAACCACTAATCCATCAAAAATCAAATAATAATCAAAATCAAAGGTACTCACGGTCCCCATTGCTAGCTTCTAATATCTTCTCCCTGATAATGCGACAAGCATCATACACGGTAGTGGATGGATCAAACTGGATGGTCTTCACAACTTTACCACCCTCGATTGAGATTTTCAGAGATAGAGCCGCCATCTTTGTTAACGAGTGGGCTCTGGTGACAAAAGATAATGTCACTAAGTAGAATATTGAGAACGTCCACCTTTTGTGCCAGTGTAAGATAGAAGGAACAACTTCTGAATCGCGCTATAGCATGATACCTCGATAACAAATATTGTCAATAGTTGTCTGCACAGAGGGTCATCTCATCGAGTTTCTGGAACCAGTTAAAGCGGCTACTCCTTATTTGTGAAGTCTAACTACTTACTTGTGTATAGTAGCAGTATTGTAAGGTCTATCTTCTTCGGTATGTTCTAAGTCTAAGTCCAAGGAGTGCGCGCTGCCTCTGCGCTGTCGAGGCCGCTCTTGGCTGAATGAGCGGTTACGTGGACGGGATTGGAATGAACCCTGGAACCAACCACCGATTCTGTTACTTACGTAAATATGACATTGCTGAAAATAGGTCTCGTTAAGATCTGAGGGGTTCTAAAGTCATCCTCAATTGCAAATGGTGCAGCTACCAAAAAGTGGACGAGAATCTGGGACAATTATTCCTAGTCAAACACTCCTGTTAAAGTGGTCATGCTTGCTGATAGGCTACGGTGTCCCATCATTTCACTAAGTTATTGCGGCTGCACGTGGAGCGATGTGCCTTTGTCTCGGACAAGCATTGCGAGGACATTCCTCTGCAGTTGACTCTGTAGTGAACCTGATGAGGTCCATCCAGCAGTTTGGGGACCGACCCCGTAGTCTTGTACCTTCTACAAAATGTAAAACATTACGTAACCCTAATATGCCTCTGAGGATTAGGGAATAACAGTTGTTGGTGGTTGGTATTCAAAGTTTAATTAATACTTACGAAGCGCGGCGCGGTCAGCCGCCGCCAGTTGTCCGATAGCGCGTGTTCGATGCGCGTGCGCAGACTGCGTCAAGTCGCACCCTCCTGTGCTTGCGGTGATATACTGTCAGATGACGTCTGGAACAAACAGTTTAGTATTGTAGCATGCGATATGCAGCTATGAAGTACATAACATAACTCCCCTCTCTCCATGGAGCCATTATCGTGGTCAGAAACTTAGGATATTTTTCCGAGAGTCTTTTTCGTCGGGCAGAAATACACCGCGTGAATGAGAAGACTGGTCTAAGACACGGTGGATATTACTACTATAGGTGATCTTTAAGAGTCTTTCCCACACTATCAGGTCAGTGAAAATACGTTGACGTGACATAAATATAAGCTCACTGTTGGAAATCTGCCAGACACTTTTACGATGTCTTGTGACGCTTCCATTCATCCGCTTTTTGGTCACCTTGGCTGTCAGCCAGAATATTACGGTTACATCCCATTAATATATGTTTTTCTAATACTACATTAACAGGTGACGTTTGATAAGTTTCCAATCAGTCAAGTAACTTCTAATATAACTAGTACGGTGCTCCACGCCGCACCAGCCATAAGTTTTGGCCTATAACTTTTGACCCCTTAGGGCTAAGTCAATTTTTTTTGGCTTGCCTCCAGATCGAGGGCTATCCATAGAGGGCTCAACCATCATTGGAGCATAAGCAGTTCTCGAGATTTAGACAAAAATTACATTCACCAAGTTCTATATTATAGATACGAGTAGCCTTCCTCAATAAATGACATTTGTCATTTATGGAGGAAGGCTATGGCAATATTACATCACGCTACCACCAATAGGAGCGGAGCAGCAATATAAATTTGATGAGGCATCTGATGTAGTATATTTTTCTTTTATCTATGGTTACGTGTCGGTGTAGGCGAGAATCACCTGTACGAGAATATATAAATAAATATGAGTAAACTTTTAGCATTATTTTTAGCTCGGTTTGTCATGTGTCTAAAAGTAACTGGGTGGTTTATTTAACTGTTTTATATAGAAAAGTTAAAGACTATCATCATACTACTACCTAAGGGCGTTTAGTAGTAGTTATAAATAGTACACAATAAACTACTTTGAGTCTAAGTGCCTACATACATTTCAGGAGGAACGTTCTACCAACTGATCAAGACATCACTAGCCCAGGACCTCGTAATATCGCAATCATTTTTGTATCAGTAAATAAATTAATAAATATTTTGGACACTCTCGCACAACGTCATCTAGCCCAAACTATGGGATCTAGACGACTGATAAACATACTTATATATTTCTAAATACATACATAACATACAAAGAAAACACCCAAACTCCGAAACAAACATTTGTGGACCACACAATTATTTGATTCAACCCGGGAATCGAACCCTCACTCCGGAGTCGAAAGCCGATGCGCTACTGCCCACGCCACCGAAGCAGTGTATGACTTGCGCGTCAGTAAAGGGGACAGTCGCAGGTTCAAGCCCAGCTCCAAGAAAATTAATTATAGTTTTTTTTATATTAGTTATTAAACAGTCACACTATTTCTACTTGTTTTATTATAGTACTAGCGGACGCCCGCGGCTTGGCTCGCTTGACAAATTATATACACAAATACCTTCCTCGAGAACCACTCTATCCATTGGTGAAAACCGCATCAATATCGATTGCGTAGTTTTAAAGATCTACGCATACACACGGAACGGGCGACTTTGTTTTATAATATTTAGTGATAGTGATAAATATCAGACGGGGACATCCCGAAGGCGTAGGCAGAGGTGCATTACACACTCACATTTCGCCAGTAAATAGGTTTGTTGATCCCACGTAATAGGGGGCAAGCCTTTTCTATAGCCAAGGGTTTTCTATAGTGGCCGGTTACGGCTATAGAAGACTACTATAGAAAATAGCACTATAGAAAATCCATTACACGCACTGTAATTAAAACCAAAATTCCAACAGCCAGGACGGATGTTACATACCACTAAATGGAATATCCTCAGTCCGAGCGTAAAATAGTATAAATATCACACGGGAAAAACTCTAGGTATCTGCCAGTCTTCAATATAAGTACTTAAACAAGATAGTATTCAAATAGATATTAATATTATTCTCCCTCTCGGAAGGAATTCAACTGAAATATTTTAAAATAGGGTGGCCAGTTCACGCACAATTTATATAAATTTAGTGCTGGCAACACACACTATTATGTGGGGGAACTATTCGTTGAGAAATTAATACCTAAAGGGTTTATTGACAGGAATAAATGCGTACTTTTTTTTAATTTTTTTTACACAACGTCAAAACGGCAAAAGATATCTGTTTTTTAGCATTTACAGACCGACGGACCCTATTACTGGTTCCCTATTTACCTTTTGATTACGGAACCCTAGTTATACGTCAGTAGTTCTTGGCTTTGTTTTTTAGCAAACATCGCGAACAGACTAGATATTGAAATCGACCCGCTGGACTGCTTCGGTGGCATGGTCGGTAGACATCGACTATCGAATTCGGAGTCTCGGGTTCGATTCCCGGAATCTAATATTTGTGTGATTAATACTATCAGGCGTTACTTTTCGGAAGTACATAGTTAAATAAAATAAATCTAACTACTTTGCAATATTCCGCCACATGCAAATTACCCAACTCTCGTATTTATTCATGCACATGTGTGATTCACAAATGCTTTTGTAGTTTGGGTGCTTTCTATGTTTATTGCGAGTTATAGTTTTCTTGATCACCAGTTTCTGATTTATTATGTATAGCTGTTGCCCGCAGCTCCGGCTGCGTGGTATTTTAGATCGACATAACGTTTTTATTTATGAACCGTTTGAAATAAAACAAACCTTAAATGTTAAGTTGAATAAACCACAACGCATTACTAAAAATTCCATTAAAATCGGTTAAGCCGTTTCTGAGATTAGCGTGTTCAAACATTCAGACAAACAGACTAAAATTCTAAAAACCATTGTTTTGTTCATAAAGCCCCCCTACAACAGTTTCTCTATTATATCTTCGATCACTTACAATTTTATTATATGTATTGATATTGATGTTTACATAGTAGTGTATATAAGTTTATGGTATGTATGTATGTATGTATGTATGTATGTATGCACTTATATCTATGTATTTTATGTAAGTATGTGTATTTTTGTTACTTTATTGATTCTGATTAAGTAGTACCTTTTTCCCAAGAAACTATTTATAATGTTCTCTCTCCACCAATGCTTACCCTTATGGTTATTTTAAATTCTATTCTTTCTACTTGTCCCTCCAAAGGTTGCCTGTAAGAAATCACTTTTTAGTGATAAGGCCGTCATTTGTACATGTTTACCTTGAATATTTTGTTATATATGTTGTATTGGTGTACCAATAAAGTATTTTTCTATTCTATTTATCAGTTGTCTAGATCCCATAGCACAAGCTTATAGCTTAATTTGGACTAGGTGACGTTGTGTGAGAATGTCCAACAATATTTTATTTATTAGGTAGATCATCAAATGTTGTTAACCTGGTTCGTTGGGCGGCAGGTCCACTACTTTTTTTTTTTTTTTTTTTTTAAATATATTTATTTTACAAATTTATACTATCAGTTCCAGTGTAAAAGTTGCCAAAAAACCTTTCCAGGTTTGTCCTGACAACAGGCAGAAATTCACCACCGGGCACAATTATTAGAAACTCATATCATAAAATAGGTAAGTACTTATATAAAACAATAACCCTCGGCCTACAGACGACACAGTTAGAAGAACATCAATATTAATTAAAATAGGCGGGTAGATGGAAAAAATATTGCTGGTTAAAGAACATAAACTTGCGTTACTATGGAACGATTGTGCTGCAGTACAATATAAACGAGTATGGCCAGTGTAGTATAGCAATTATAGTTATACCATAGGATACGCATACAGCATGCTCCAAACAAAAGCTTAGTTTTTATCAAGCAGATTAGTATACTAGTGATGTAATTACACTTTAGATATAATATCCGAACTAAAAATACACATACATATATTTGCACACCATATAGTACACACACGTACCTACCATAAATACATACAAACACATACACACAAATACATAGATACCTGTATAAAATAATCATAAACCTACCTGTAATATAATATACATAATATACATATATACACATATATACACCTTCGGCACTCAAACGTAATGTCTAATATGGATATTGACTTCTGATATTTTGTATATAATAATTTTTTAGTTTTCGTTTGGAGTTCTTTTGGTTCAGTGATTCCCTTAAGAGTACGGGTAATTCGTTGTACAGCCTTGGGATTATATACTCATTAGTTCGTCTACCATAAAAATTTGTACTTCTGGACTTTGTGACCACATTTTTCTTGGTAATTTGTCTGGTCCGAATGTTGCCTTCCATTGGAAAAATAAATTGTTGAGGGCTTAGAAATTGTTCACTAAGCAAAGCACATTCTACATATTCGTGTACTGGTATAACGTCGCAATATCCAAATAGTCCTCGGTCTTCATATGTTTCCTTTACTTTTCTAGGTACAATTGTTTTTAATAGTCTAATTTGAAGATCATAGATTTTGTCCAAATGTGTTTTAAAGGTGCGACCGTAGCTTGTGATACCATAATTAATTACGGACTCAGCCAACGCAATATACAAGGTCCGCAGTACTTTAAATGGTAACCTGTACTTGAGTAGGTATAACTTTGCTAACAAAGCTCGTAACCTATCGCATACCTTTTCTACATGTGGTGTCCAGTTGAATCTGTCGTCCACTATCATCCCTAGGTAAGTGGCTTGCTTGACTTGCTTGATGCGCGAGCAATCCCCCGCGCACCCTTCTCCATAATAACGATGTAGACAAGTATGGTTGTGAGCCACCAGTTCAAAATTAGTAGGGCATCGAGTGTTGTGAGCTGATCTGACGTGAAGAACTTGAGTCTTTTCGGCATTTAGCACCAGGCCAGCATCGTGCGACCACATATTTAGCGCAGTAAAGTCACCTTGGAGCTTTTGCAGTGCAGCATCTAGGCTTTTATCCGCTGCAATTAGGCACGTGTCATCCGCAAATTGATATATTTGGCATTCGTTTATGACATTCTTTGCATCATTTACGTAAGTCAGGTAATGTAGTGGACCAAGCACTGAGCCTTGCGCCGTGCCCAACGACACATTTACCCTATTACTGGTGGCATCACCCACCCTGACCTTGTAGCTTCTACCCTGTAGATAGTTTTCACACCAGCCGAGCAGTGGACCGCGGATTCCAGTAGCATCAAGTCTTACAAGTAATTGGTCATGTCTTAGTGTATCAAAAGCCTTACTGTAGTCGATGAAAAGAAGCAGGACGTGTTTTCTTTCATCTAGGTGAGTATTTATTACATCGGTAAATTCTGTAAGTAGTAGACTTGTACTTTTGTTAGGCCTAAAACCGAATTGTGTGTTAGTTAGGATGTTATTTTGTTCATAGTAATTATATACTTCGCCAGCCACGTATTTTTCGACTATCTTATCTATAATTGGAAGCAGGGTAATGGGTCGGTAATTGGTGTACTTGTCCTTTAGACCTTTTTTATATATTGGCCTGACTAGGCCGCATCTGGGTAGATCCCTTGTTGGATACTAGTATTTATTAGGTTTGCTATCGCCGTTATGATTTCAGTACCGATTTTTTTTATGTCCAATGCACGTATCTTATCTATTCCTGGTGCTTTTTGGGGTTGTAACGTCTTTATTATTTTATATATGTCTTCCTTTCTTGCCTTTTTTAAGACTATACTTTTATCAACAGCTACTAGATATTTTTCTTGTTTTAAAAGTGGCTTGTTGCATTTAGGCACAATATCGTTAACGTTATTTTGAAACTCCGCTGCAAAGTTATTAGCTATTATCTTATCACTGTTTGAAGCCTTACTGAAAGCTTGATGTATAACATCTTCAACGGTTCTACTTATTTTACCCATGAGGTTATTAATTATTGCCCATGACTTGCGTGGATCATTTTTGCTGTGTGAAATTTTGTCAACAATATATTTATTACGTGATTTTTCTATTAGTTTGTGGCTTTTATTTCGTTTTTTATTATATTCAAGTCGAAGTACTCTATTTGTAGGGTCTTTAAGGCATTTAATGTAGTGTTTATCTGTTTCTGTGCATCTAGCTATTAGTTTATTATTAATCCACTTAGTTTGATTTCGCTTGGATGTAGTGCTAACTAGTTTGACGCGTGTTGAACATTTATAGGCTTCATCAAATTTGCTCTGTATAAAATTATATATTTGAATCGGACAATGCATACTGTTCGTTTGATTCCAGTCTACTTTATTTAACTCATTGTCTAATAAAGTATTATCTATAGAAAATATTTTTTTTGGAGCATGCTGTATCTGTCGTACACCCGAGAGCGTAGCAATGGTCATACGATGATCGGCTAGTACAGTACCAAGCGCTGCCGAGTGAATGTCTCCTGTGCAATAGCGAATAAAAATATGGTCGATACAAGACTTAGTCACAGAGCCTTTTAATGTTTCGATTCTTGTGTAATCTGAAATAGCGCACTGGAGGCCTTCACTGGACAGTAGGTTAATGTAGCGGTCTGTTATTATGTTTTTATCTTTTAGGTCCAGATTTAAATCACCTAACAGGATGCAATTCTCGTTAGGGCAGTGCTTATTAAGTAACCGTGGGAGTTCGGTTTTAAGAAATAAGTGTTTACTCTTATCTGGTGGTCTATACATTGCACATACAAAGGTCGAAAAATGTGATGTTGTGATTTTACCTATAATACATTCACTATGAAATGTGTGATGTATTGCTTCAGTAATGTGTGTGTAACTTGCAGGTGAGATTGACTTCATCATCATTTTCTCAGCCCATTGACGCCCACTACTTGGGATAAGATAGGAGTAGGACACCCACTGCTGGGGATCCCGCAACAAACGCCACAACATTCGGTCTAGTTGCAACTTTCAAATTTCGGGGAAATTCAGCCAGTTTGAGTTTTACGCCTTTAAATTTAATATCTTGGTGGGTTCCAAGCACTTCTAAGCTAAATGTGGTCGCACATTAGGGGTCTGTCTCCCCCATTGAAGCTGAAGATGACTGAAGTTATTAAGTACGTATCGCTCGTAAAACGTCAATAAACACAACTAACTACAAACACTTCGGAATTAATATCCAACGCAATAAACTTAACGTGATTAACAACTACCCTCAAAATCGTAATAAAATCGTACTTGTCAATGAAAAACAAACCTTAAAAGGTTCGCAATAAGATCTAGAAGTAATATAAACGCATTCATATGGACTCATTAAAAATCCTATAGTCATAACGTGCGAGTTATTGCATACAGTTTTGCATAAAAACGTCCGAAATAGCTCCCAACAGATGAGTGGGGACCGCTGAGGAATTTTAATAGCGCGATGTAAACTCACTCAGTACAGGGTAAGACTCGGAATGGGCATTTTATAAGGAACGACCACCATTTGGTATATGAAATGCTACTTATAGATTTTAAATTTTCGTTTTAGGGAATTATTGTGAGTCGCGTCACTTTTACAAGTGTAGCCCACATGTAAATACCCCGGTTCAAGTATTTAAAACGCTTCTTGTAATATGCACTAGCCACTAGATCACTGGAAGTGGAAAAAGTAAGAAAATGGAATAGTAAATTATCGTGTCTGTCAAATTATTTCCAGAAATCTATCTATCTATATTAATAAAACTTGAATCAACGTCCGTTTGTTTTGCTAAAACTCGGGAACGGCTGGACCGATTTGGCTAATATTGTGTCATGAAACATTCGTGGAGTTTCAGGGAAGGTTTAAATGGGCGGTACGAAGTTCGCTGAGACAGCTTTGAATAAATAAATTATAGTTCCAAACGCAAGTTACTAGCATGTCAGTACCCAGAAAGCTATAATAGTCTAATTCTGTCATTAAGACACTGAGACCCCTTTGTCATACGAACATCTATGATTATGGAGTCCTAATATATTCGACTGCTCATCACTACATGACTTGGGTGACTATTTGTTAAGATATTAAGGCCCTTCCATGCTTCGAATAACATGTTAAGCCATTAATCCCGGTTGCTATACGAACATGCATGCATGGCAGTCTATAAAAAAATCTGACTTGTCTAAGTACAGACTTTCGACATCTGAGTTGGGGAGGATGAATTGGGTTAACTTTAACACCTTCGCTAAAGTTTATGTAAGTTAATATATTCAGTTGGAAATAACAAATTTATCAAAGGGTGAATATTAAATGTTATATGATAAAAATGTTTGACGGCGCCAGCGATGAAAGCGATGTCGTGAACAATATCTTGACGCCTCATTGAACTCATAAAAATTGTGATCGGGTTGACGGTTTAAGCTCAATGCGTTAAGTTATTCAAATCTTCACCCCCTTATTTGAATACCGAGATCTGTCGCCAAGTCGACCAAAAAGTGGCACGGAAGGGATACATACCATCCTTATCTCGAAACAGTTCAGGCCATTTTCGACCCCCCTATAACTTAGTTGTGGTTAAAACAAAAAGCCAGTATTTTCAGTAACCAAGCAGGCATCGTATTAACAGGGTATATTTCAAGTCAAGTCAATATTCGGATAAACAGCACAAAGTCGGAAATATTCGGAAAGGCCGATACCTCACCGAGACGCCATGGCGACGTGGCCAGCGACGTCGCCAACTAGTTCTCATTGTGGCGACGTTGCCAGTCGGTCGCCAAGTGAGTTAGCCGTCATATATCTCAATGAGAACTAGTTGGCGACGTCGCTGGCCACGTCGCCATGGCGTCTCGGTGAGGTATCGGCCTAATGCACGGATATCAGCATTTTATACTAAACATTTACATTTTAAACTACCTAAGCTATTAATTTGTGTTAAGTACTTACGTAATTAACATTAATAATTCTTTAAATTCCCACAGCCGCACTACCTATGTTACGACGTCGCTGGCCACGTCGCCATGGCGTCTCGGTGAGGTATCGGCCTAAGCGTCACCTGTCGCCCTGTCATCTGTGATACTTGGACACAATAAGCTGTGTTACCGTTGAGTACCTATTATAGTGTTGGGTTACGAGGCTACAGGATTTCTTTGTTTCGATAACAAAACATGTTTGTGACCTTAGAATAGATATCAATGAACGCTCTTTCGAGAATAAAGAAGTAGATGCTGTACCATCCCAAGATATATGATACAGCATCCGTTGACAATGTGCCACTCACTCGCCGACGGCGACCCGAGATAAAACCCGACCGCAATGATGCGTAATATCACAGACCTAACCCCTAGCACAGGCCGTATAGGTGACCAAACTATGGCACGAATAGATCCGTACGAGGCGTACCCGGAACGCCCGGCAATAGACGATAAGGCGGAGAGTTAAAAAAAGAAAAGAAAATACCCAGCATTTGGAATCCCAAAGACAACAATAACCAAGTCAGACCAACTTTCGTCAGGTCATAAAGAGCCCTTCTGAGGTACAAGTCCGAAATAAAGTACCTATCACTGAGACATGTAACATATTACCACGTGGACGAAGTCGCACGCGGGCGCTAGTATGTATTCAAATATATTCACACTTGGAAATAAGAAAATCAAGGAGTGAATTTGAAAATGTTTTATGATCAAAATGTTTGACGGCGCCGGCGATGAAAGCGCTGACGTGACAATATCTTGACACCTCATTGAACTCATAAACATTGTGATCGGGTTGACAGTTTAAGGTTATTGCGTTAAATTATTCAAATCTTCACCCCTTAAATTAAATACCTAGAATTTATTTAATGAACCAAAATCTTAAATTATTTGCAGAAATTCGTGGTAAAAATCCTCAATAAAGGATTCTAGAATGCTAGCTAAGCTGCCACGTTGATAGGGGATACTTATTCTCCGAGCCCGGAAACACTTCCTTATCTAGTAAGACCTAAGTGGTGTTAAGCCCTATCAACATCTCCAGGGCCCAAGTCATCGTCACATGCACGTGGAGCACCTGCTGAGAGACGGACCGCAAGAATACCCGAATTGCCCGGGAACGGTAATTGGCTCGGCCCCTATTAACATTGCAAAAGTTAAGCAAACACTAAAACTATCCAAATCGGTCTTAGTATGGGCGACCATTTTACTAAGAGACTAGAGACCCCTTTGTCATGCGAACATCTATGACTATGGAGTCCTAATATATTCGACTGGTCGTCACTACAGAACTTGGGTGACTATTTCTTAAGACACTGAGGCCATTAGTCCTAGTTGCCATACGAACATCTATGGCAGTCTATCAAAAAATCCGACTTGTCTAAAATGTACCAGACTTTCGACATCTGAGTTGGGGAGGATGACTTGGGTTAACATTAACACCTCAGCGCTAAAGTTTATGTATGTAAATATATCTTGGAAATAACAAATTTATCAAGGGGTGAATATTAAATGTTATATGATTAAAATGTTTGACGGCGCCGGCGATGAAAGCGCTGTCGTGAACAATATCTTGACGCCTCATTGAACACATAAACATTGTGATCGGGTTGACGGTTTAAGGTCAATGCGTTAAGTTATTCAAATCTTCACGCCTTAATTGAATACCGAGATCTGTCGCTAAGTCGACCAAAAAGCGGCACGGACGGGGTTACCATCCTTTTCTCGAAACAGTTCAGGCAATTTTCGACCCCCCTATAACTTCGTTGTGGTTAAAAAAAAAAGCCAGAATTTTCAGTAACCAAGCAGGCATTGTATTAACGGGTCTAGTTCATAATATCGACAGTCACCACATCGATGGTCGCTGTATCGAAAACGTTCCATAGACGGGCTGATGTATCGACAGTACCCCAAATCAATGGTATGCTACATCGACAGTATACCAAATCGATGATACGCTACATCGACAGTACACCAAATTGATAGTACGCTACATCGACAGTACCTACACTAAAACGACGGTACGCAACATCGACAGTCCACCAAATCGATAGTACGCTGCATCGACTACCCGACCCGAGCCAGATTTAAATAAAAAACACAAGATTAAAAAAAAAAAAATTGGGACAGAACGTTTGGCGAAGGGTACAGCATCATGGTTAACAGAAAAAATATTTTGAAAATACGAGTTTTGCTCTTAAAATACGCCACTTAATTGCTTTGGCATACTTGCCACCAGACGAAATTCCAAATGCGTTTGATTAGCTAAAAGATAAAGTTCTTCCTAAGGACAGCAGCACTGAAAATATTATACAGTGGTTTGAGACAACATAATTATGTCAAATGTAAACACACTTCGCGTACAAGTACTGACAATAAAATAACTATATACACTACTCCTCCGCTGTTTCCACCAGATTTATGGTCTGTTCACTACTACAACGAACATAATTTGTCTAGAACCCAAAATTCCGTAGAAGCGTGGCATAGGCGCTGGAATTCGTTGCTCAATAATAAAAAAAAACTAGGGTTATACCCTAGGGTAGTAGTTGATAGTAATCAAAGAGCTTCAAAAGTAGCAGATCGCGGTGAATATTCAAATTGAGCAGGCAGAAGCTGGAGCACAAGCTCCATCCCCTAAAAAAAATCGAGACCGGAATCTAGATTTTTCTAGAAGTGTTTTTATTATAAACATAACAAAAATACATACAACAAATGAATAGTTTTAAATAATTAATTTTTAAATTGAACCAATCAATGTTACTGAACACGAATTTATGTTTGTTCAACCATTTTATATAGGTTACATCAAAATTAAGCAATTTACAGATTTAACAAATTGTGATTAAGAACTTTTAAAAATCCTGTTTTTTATTTAAATCTGGCTCTGGTCGGGTTATCGATGCAGCGTAGGATCAATTTGGTGTACAGTCGATGTAGCGTACCATCGATTTGGGGTACTGTCGATACATCAGCCCGTCGATGGAACGTTTTCGATACAGCGACCATCGATGTAGTGACTTCGACAGTAACTAGTATTATGAACTAGACCCGTATTAACAGGGTATATTTCAAGTCGAGTCAATATTCGGATAAACAGCACAAAGGGCGCGTCACCTGTCGCCCTGTCATCTGAGATACTTGGACACAATAAGCTGTGTTACCGTTGACTACCCATTATAGTGTTGGGTTACGAGGATACAGGATTTCTTTGTTTCGATAACAAAACATGTTTGTGACCTTAGAATGGATATCAATGAACGCTCTTTCGAAAATTAAGAAGTAGATGCTGTACCATCCCAAGATACATGATACAGCATCCGTTGACAATGTGTCACTCACTCACCGACGGCGACCCGAGATAAAACCCGACCGCAATGATGCGTAATATCACAGACCTAACCCCTGGTAGAGGCCGTATAGGTGACCAAAGTCTGGCAAGAATAGATCCGTACGTAGGCGTGCCTAGAACGCCCGGCAACATACGATGAGGCGGAAAGTAAAAAAAGAGAAAAGAAAATATCCAGCATTTGGAATCCCAAAGACAACAATAAACAAGTCAGAACAACTTCCGTCAGGCTTGCATGTGCATGTTCACAACACAGTGGCGCATTCGCAAACGTGTGGATATCGTTGTTTTGCCGCGGCTCGAATGATGTCCAGAAGTCTGCTAAAATTATTTGCAGAAATTCGTGGCAAAAAATCCTCACTAAATGATTCTAGAATGCTAGCTGAGATGCCAAGTTAATAGGGGGATACCTATTCTCCGAGGCCGGAGACAATTCCTTATCTAGTAAGACCTAAGTGGTGCTAAGCCCTATCAACATCTCCAGGGCCTAAGGCATCCTCACATGCACGCGGAGCACCTGCTGAGCGACGGTCGGAAAGAGTACCCGAAGTGCTCGGGAACGGTAATTGGCTCGGCCCCTATTACGTAGGACCTCCAGTGTTTTACGAAATGTGGGAATAAACCGTCTAATAAAGACATGATTTTGTCTGAGTGCGATCACATTATGAAGGTGAACAAATAACCCTATTGTAGTCACATAAGATCATGAGTTTATGACACTTCCATTAAGATAGACAAAGAAGAAAGTATCAGTATTCGGATAAACAGCACAAGGGCGCGTCACCTGTCTCCCTGTCATCTAAGATACTTGGACACAATAAGTTGTGTTACCGTTGTTGACTACCTATTATAGTGTTGGGTTACGACGCTAAAGTATTTGTTTGTTCGGATAACAAAATAATGCCTGTTCTTCGGGGATAAGGACGTGGATGCTGTAGGTATATGACAAGGTGCCACTCACTCACCCACAGCGGCGGCGACCCGGGATAAAACCCGACCCCAATGATGCGGAATATCACCGACCTAACTCCTGACAGAGGCCGTATAGGTGACCTCAGACAAGAATAGATCCGTACGAGGGCGTACCCGGAACGCCCGGCAATAGACGATAAGGTAGAGAGTTAAAAAAACAATAGTTGGAGTTACAGAACCAGCATTTGGAATCCCAAAGACAAAAATAAACAAGTCAGACAAACTTCTGTTAGGCTCGCATGTGCATGTTCACATTCGCAAATGTGTGGATACCGCTGTTATGCCGCGGCTTGAATGATGTCCAGACGTCTGCATAGTTTTGGAGATTTGTAGTTTGTGCCAAGTGGTAAACGTGTGGATCCAGCATTCGGATGGGTATGGGCCAGTTTCTACATTCTGTACGGCAATAGGAGCCTCCAATACCTCTGAGGTCCAAGTCCGTAACAATGTAAGTTTTTGCCAAACTACCATGCAGACTACCGTTAGTATGGACGTTTATTAACACTTGGAAGTAAAATATTAAATGTTATATTTTATGAGTAAAAGGTTTGACAGCGATAAAATCGCTGTCGTGAACAATATTGTGACGCCTCATTGAACTCATAACCATTTTGATCAGGTTTAACGGTTTAAGGGTAAGGTGTTAATTATTCAAATCTTCACCTCCCTAATTTGAATAATGACATTTTCCACCAAATACACACATCAACATTGTCGGGGGATAATTTGTTTAACATTGAATATTCAAAAATGTCTTAGGATATTATTGGTATAAAATGAAAGCGTGTTTATCGAACTAAAAAGAACTTTATAATTATACATTATGAAATGACTCACTTGTACAGATATTCCACAATTTTTTAATTATTAGTAGGACCTGACCGGTTTCGCTCTATGGCATCTTCAAAGGTGCTCCACACTTATTCACATCACATATTTTAAAAAACATTTCAAATACTTTGTGTTAAAAAAAAAATGTTTTTTAAAATATGTGATGTGAATAAGTGTGGAGCACCTTTGAAGATGCCATAGAGCGAAACCGGTCAGGTCCTACTAATAATTAAAAAATTGTGGAATATCTGTACAAGTGAGTCATTTCATAATGTATTACTATATGTTCCACCAAGTGCCGACAATCGAAACCATAAATTATATAACTTTATAATTGCAGAGATTGCTTGCTGTCTTTGAACCAATTGCATATCCTAAGTATTGGGTTGTCTTTGAGCTACAACTTATAAAACTCGGTAGCATAGGCGATGCGCTCTTTGTGTGACAGATTGGTCTATTTGCCCGAATTGCATTTTTAGGATGGGTACTGACTGGTTTCTACATTCTGTACCAACGGTAATATAGAAAGGCGCTCTATGGAGCGCCTATTTGGGCGGATGCCCTCAGCGCCGCGAACGTGGTTCAGCTGAGACGACCGCAGCGGATCGCGGCGCAGAGGGCTGCACGGGCGTACCGCACCGTGTCTTTTGAGGCGGCGTGCCTGTTGACACAAAGTCCCCCGTGGGATCTCGAGGCGGTGGTCCTGAAGAGGGTCTACGAGGAGGGTTCCCTGGTGCGACAAGAAGGAGGTCGCCCGTTGCCGGAGCAGGTCGATCGCTGGAGACAGGAGGCTCGCGACGATCTGTTCCCCCCCCCGAGATGAGCTCGAAAGAGCGCCCCTTTGCCGGGCCGCTGTTGCTTAACAGTTCCTGCCTATCCGGCGGCCCGGCTAAGGCGAAGGAGAAACACCGTGGATAGGTTTTAGTGGGTAGTCCGGCTCGTTTTCCATCCTAGGGCCGGGAGTCCCACACGAGGCCATACGTATATGATCAAAATGTTTGACGGCGCCGGCGATGAAAGCGCTGACGTGAACAATATCTTGACGCCTTATTGAACTCATAAATATTGTGATCAGTTTGACGGTTAAGGTTATTGCGTTAAGATATTTAAATCTTCACCCCCTCAATTTGAATACCGAGAATTTATTTTGTTTTATATGAACTAAAACTTAAATTATTTGCAGAAATTTGTGGTAAAAAATCGTGAAGAACTGCTTTGACTGCTTCGGTGGCGTGGTCGGTAGTGCATCCACTTTCGACGCCGGAGTCTCGGGTTCGATTCCCGGTCGGGACAAACTTTGTGTGATGATACAAACGTTTGTACCGAAGTCTGGGTGTTTCCTATGTATAATATGTATGTATATACAAAAAAAAATGTATATAAGTATTTAAATCAGTTTATCTAGTACTCATATCACAAGTTCTGCTTAGTTTGAGACTAGATGGCGTTGTGTGAATTGTCCTAACATATTTATTTATTTATTTATTTAAAAAGAGAGAAAAAACTTCCTCCTTGGTAATATCCAAGGGGTGCTACGCCCGATAAACCTGTCCAAGGCATCTTCACCTCCACACAATACACCTGCTGAGAGACAGACGGGGTTCTGGCATGAATGCCCAAGTGCCCGGGACAGGAAAGAGCCCCTATTACGTAGGACTGCTATAGCGATGTTTTGTGAGTGGTAATGCCTGCTCTACATCATTGCCAGGAATTCTAGCTGTTCGTGATGGAAACGTTTCGCAAAACTAACACGATGTCGTGTACGTCAAGCGAACACTGTTTATTTCATTTCTCACAAATAAAGGTGAACGAAGAATTCTATTGTGGTCACATTTAACCTTTGACAGCTCCATTAAGAAAGACAAAGAAGGAAGTATCACAATGTTCGGATAAAGGGACTAATCTGTCACACAAAGGGCGCGTCACCTATCGCCCTGTCATCTGAGATACTTGGATACAATAAGCAGCCTATTATAGTGTTGGGTTACGAGGCTAAAGGATTTCTTTGTTTGGATAACAAAAATATGTTTGATCTTTTATGGTGGAATTTATATAGATGCTGTATCATATATCTCAAGACATTATTAGACAGTTGGATCTTGGTGGGATCCTACTACCAACGGACGAAGCTCAGTCTAACATACATGTATAGGCTCGCACCCTAATTCATGGGACTACCTAAATTACAGGCGCAGGGCGTGGAATATACCTCTTTGGAGAAACAGGCGTGATTTTGTGCGTTGGTATCGTGCGGAATCTTCAAAGACAATCACCTCACGAGCTACCAGCGAGGTTAGACTAGCGGGTCCATAATATATCAACGGTCTAACTAAAGATATAGTTCCTCTCCTTTATGGCTATCCCTAGGAGGACCTTTACGGTTGAGGTTGGCTGCTACCCAAGAGATCTTAGTAGCCCCTTAAGACAAAACATAAAATATTAATGCTTTCCTCTGTTCATTATTAGTTATAACATAAAACTCGAACATAAACATACGATGAACAAGACTAATCACTCAAAGCCGATAAAACTAAAAGGCAATGAGTACAAAATCCATAATCTGAAGGAATCCGAACAAACAAGACCAGCGCATGCGCGAACAGATCAGATCACTGAAATGGTAGGGGGTAAGATCAATACACTCCGGCGCCGACGTGTCTGGCGCCGGGACGAGCGCGCTGTCTCGGTCGCACTCGTGCATTATTAGGTGAAATGGGACAAATTTTGGGTGTGGTTAAAACACGTGGCCTAGAAAATGTCTATAAGCAGCCGCCTTGTCTTCGTCAATCAGGCGTCTTCTGGCAAGAAAGAGTTCCATGAACACCTACATTTTATCAGAAACGTTGACATCCTACCTGGTCAATTTGTTAAAATACGTGGAATTTAAACAAGAATCAGACTCAAGTTAGTTAGTATGGAATATACGTAGAGACGTACAATTGTCCTTTTTAGGGATTTTTATAAGGCTGTTTATGATCAGCTTATTAGTGATCAAAAAAGAAAAACTTAACAAAGTATTAAGATAAACGAGTGTATGGCCAGTGAGATGGTGCGATTGAGTCGCCTCTGAATCGACAAAAATATCATCCAGTGAGGGTAGACATATGCATATGTTGGAATCAAATAAATAAAAGCAAATGTATCGACCTTTCCAGATTTATTTGGTTGGCAAACTTTAATGAAAGAAGTAACGATGGAAGAAAAAGCATTCAGGCAACAAGAAAGTAGAAGCTTTTGGATAAACCCGGGTTTTTGGATAAACAGAGTATGTACAATATGATTGGAATGCCTAAAGTAAGACATTCTCAAAAATATACAAGACGTAAATAAAAATACATCATTCATAAATAGACAACTGACTTCCGGCGGCCAAAGGAAGCTTCCTCGCTGGACGCAGGAAATCCGATAGTTCTGTTTTTCTATTAGCGAATTAGGGGATCATCTTGTGATCGAGGGTGGCGCTGTCATTTTAATATATTTAGGGGATGTCACTAAGTGATATCTGTTTGACGAGGAAATTGTTTGGGGATAAAATATGTGTTTTTGGGGTAAACATCGGCTTTATTTGTTAAGTCACTGAATTAAAAGTTAATATCACTGAATAGGGAATATTAGTATGTAATATAGTGGGAAATGTCGAAAAACCGAATCTAAACGGAATTTAAAGGGTGATGAGTTCTGATTTACAGATAACGTTATATAATAAGTATTTTTTTTTAAATCTGATAGGAAATAAGATGGTTCTTTTTATTTGACGGCGCCCTAAGGTATCTTTACGAGGGCGTACCCGGGACCTGGCAATGGACGTAAGGGTGACCGTGGCCGCAGCGATGGTGTTGAAAAAAAAAACCTTATCTAACCAAAAAGAATCGGACGACCTAGGATTATTTTTACGAAGGCGTACCCGGGACGCCTTGCAATGGAAGCCAGGGAGGCCGTGACCTTGACCCGCGGTGTTAAAAACGAAAGATAATTTTACAAAAAAAGGATCCCAGCACCCGTAGCGTTCGAGAAACTTCACATAAGACAAGAACTTACGGACAAATTGAAAGCAAAACGCCGAATCATCTACTAAAAATTAACTAAAAGAAGCATGTATTTAAATAATCTACCATAATCTTCGGATAAGCCAACCCTAATTACCGATCATTCGTCAGAGCCAATCAACGGAGGGGAGATAGAAGATGGACCAATCATCGCAGCAGGATATGATGTCCCACTGTGAGACAATACGGACGGTAATGATGTTTGCTTGATAAATTAATGACAACGAAAATTCAATAGAGTTCATAGAAACTGTATTAGAAGAAAAGGTTGTTGATTAAGCTTATGAGGAATTAAGGGGAATTGGTGTTTTGAATGTGGAGGATAATGAAAATTAGCTAGTTAGTAATGTTTTTGTAACAATAGTGATATATCTCGTTCAGAGAATACTTTACAAGCGAGAAGATCACGCGTATGTAATTCTCTATTTTCTGTACCATTTGTATACTATTGTCTAGTGCTTATAAATATGCTTTTTTTTGAGATTAACAATAAAAAAAACAGAACTAATTTGGGCAATAAAGCGTCAACAGTATGAAAAACAGTTGAACAAATAATCATCAATTATAATAACGCAACCGTCGGATATATCGTACGCATTCATTATAATCAAATTGAAATCTTCCTTATTTTAAAAACAGTTAAATGAACAACGGATGACGTACGTAGTACACGTAAAAATGGCACGTATATCCGAATAAACCTGAAAGTTTTAAACACAATAAAAAATAACATGGAGCTTGGAGAAGAAAACAGTTCTTAATCATTTTACTTACCACAAATTTTAATACACCAATAAATAATAAAACAAGGCTGGAGTCCGGTTACGCTAAGCGCGCAATCGCGAAATGCTCCAAGGGTACTATCAACATGTCAGTGTCAGATTGAAAAGTGACACGTACGGACGGACAGACGGCGAACGACGGGCGTATAAGGGTACTTTCTTCAGCTTTTGCTGATAGTACCCTAAAACTACAATTGTAAAAGTGACGAGGAAAATAACAAAAACACGTAATACAGAAAATAAGAACATAAATTAAAATCCCATGCATCTATAGACTCTAATTCTGTAGATAGACGAACGCATGGTAGTAATTAAAAGGCACAAAAGCCTTGAATCAAAGTAACAAGAGATGATGACAGCGATCAAATGCGATAATTATACAGAACGTAAAAACGGGTAATAGAAGGGACGTCAGATTGTGGTATACACACGAGAGTTCTAAATTATAGGGATATTTTCACTGATGATAATTAACAGGGTTAAGGTAATTTTGGAAAACATGTGTATAAAGCACAAACATTAAAGCGAAACTTACAAGGAAATGAAAATAATAGTGTAAAAATTGACGAAGGAGGAGATGTTAATAATTTTGTTTAGAAATTTCAGTAAATATCGAAACTTGAGAGGAAAATCTTCACATAAATGATAAGAATTGAAGGAGACGTTTATGAGAAAAAAATTAAAATACAATGAAATTACCGCAAATACGTTAGAATCCCACGTAAGAAAGATAAGACACAAAAACAACTTATTAGAAGACGATGGATAGGTTAAGGACTAGTAGAATTAGACCTAAAAAGTAACGGAAAGTGACAGTTTTACCGAAATTCGGAGGTTTATAAGTTCTCTTGCTGGAACTACGAAAACCGCTGACTGTGAACCCCCTGAAAATGAAAAGTTTGAACACGTGGAAGATACAAGTGGCACTTACCTCAAAGGGGAGCCGCCTGCCATCGTTTCGTCTCGTTCCCACTTTAAAAAAATACTCTACCTTCTCGCTCTCTCACACCCTGCTCGATTTCGTATTGCTAATCTTACTTTCAGAAGACTTTAAACAACAGGAGAATTTATTGAATTGGATGTTCTAATCAGTATAGGAAAGCAGATGTAAATTTAAGGAAGTTAAAGTGGACTTAGTTCTGAACTCAGTGGTGCACCAAGCACTTATGATCTTGCAGTGCATATGTGCAGTCTTCTTATCGATGGGAGTGAGAGAGCGGGACCACCGCCGCCGCGGACGGTCCACGGAGGAATGTTCCGCGACCCCGGCATCGCGCCAGGATCTCGCGCCTAGCACTATCAACCTTCTCCAAAGCTCATGAGGGGTTGACCCACGCATGCGCATTGCTAATCTCCCGTCCCTTACGCACCTACGTAAAATAGAGATGGGGAAACGAAGTTTAGGGATGATATTCGGAGGGTGAAGAGACGCTGAAAGATGGAAATGCATTTCGGACT
The DNA here is from genome assembly GCA_963556515.1 of Nudaria mundana. Classification (NCBI taxonomy): domain Eukaryota; kingdom Metazoa; phylum Arthropoda; class Insecta; order Lepidoptera; family Erebidae; genus Nudaria; species Nudaria mundana. The sequence goes on from OY748315.1 coordinate 10,546,925, forward strand.
CAGTTCGGATTTCCGGAGCCTCGTGATTTTGTTTATTGATTCGTATCTACCAAGTTTTCTATGGGATGCTTTCTGGAGAGTTATTAATCCCCTCATCATGTCCTTTGGTGATTTACTGCTCATGTAGTAGGTACTAATGAAACTTTTTACTGGGCATTAATATCTCCTTCTATGATCGATGTCCTCAGATCTCTATCGTTCCATTACCAATTATAATAGGGACTTTTAACAATACACCTGAGGCCATTTAGGTCGATAAAAGCTTATCATTGCGATAATAGAAAAAAAATTATACTGTCGTTGTAAATTGATCTATATTACCAGTAAGTAAAGATTATTTTTTTTGCCATTGAATGCAGAACCCTAAAATTGTGTTATTGTAGAACAATAAATGAATATTTACGCAGCGGAGTGCATGCGCCGGGACAGAAATAATGGGTTACGACGTGAAGGGTTGCGGGTTCGATGCTCACTTCGCTGTTGTTGTACAAAATTGAGATGTCAATATAATTTTAGATATAGTTGACGCAAATGTTAATTGTGGTGACAAAACAGCTGCAATAACAAAAGCTAAGATGGAAAGATATTATAATAATACATGATTGTCTGTATGGCACGTGCGAGATTCTTCGTAATATTTATATTAACAATAGGTCTAATAGCAACCGGCTTCGGTTGATTAGTCGGTTGAACGTACAAACTGCCTCAGAGATCCCTGGTTGGATCCCAGGAAAATTTGTACTAACTGCGAATATGTATATGTGATGTATAATTTCCACTGGAAGCGGGAATCTCAAGACCGAATGTTGTGGCGTTCGTTGGAGGAAGCCTATGATCAACAGTGGACGCCAATTGGCTGAAATAATGACGATTATAGGTGATTTCCTAGCTATATTTATAGGTGAAGGTGACATGTGCTCTGGAGGTGTTGACTAAACCTCTTAGCACCTAAATATAAAACAACATACCAATTCTAAGAGACGGTACTCACGTTACGTGACAGGGGCAATTAATAACCCATTCGCAAAGCAAACATCCGACCGGCTGATACAACGCAATCGGTTACTCTGTGTCACAAGTGGCAATACTTGTATGATAAGTGTTTATAAGAGAGTATTTGTAGAGGGCGAGTTTAAGTTGTGGTACGATCATTCGGTTCATCCGATACTTCGGGAAGCTTTCAATTTTCAAAACCAGTTTACTCACTCAAAAGATATAAGGCAACAAACTTAAAAAAAAAACATACAGTAGAATTGAGAACCTCCTCTTTTTAGGGTTCCATACCCATTTCCGTAGGGTAAAACGGAAACCAGAATAAAAACAGAATATAATAAATATTTAAGGGGTCAACAAATGTGATTTGTTTGCCGTTTTGTTACGGAAATCTTTGTGTGCGAGTCCGATTCGCACTTGAGCGGTTTATTTAAAGTCTCGTAATGATATGCAGAATGTAGACGTATATATCTCAGCCTACCCCTTCGAGGAACCTACCCTGATTGTATTATGCAAACGAGCAAAACAGTGTAAAATAAGGGGATCGGCGCTTGCTACAAGTCAAACAAATATTATGTTCTTATAAAACACTAACTAGAAAAACAAAACAATAAACGGCTTTCAGATACTGGAACATTCTGCAAACACTTCCGTATTTGTCGATTTATTTCCTGGAACAACGGTACCGCCTATCTTTATAGGGTTCCGTACTTGTAAACTGTCATGTCTGTACACAATTAAGCTATAACATCAAATTCTAAAAACAGAATAAAATAAATAGGTATTTAAGTAGGACTACTATACAAAAGATTTGAGAATAGACTACCTCGGTGGCACAATGGTACTATGTACGGACTGCCACGCTCGAGGTCTCGGGTTCGATTCTCGGGTCTGGTGGATAATGTATAATTTTACTCTTTAGAATTTTACCCAGATAATTATCCCAGTATGGAACTTGTGCCCGATAAATGGCAATAGGCTCGCCCCCTATTACATGGGACGTAACATAGCTCGCCAGCTATGTTAGGTCCCCACATCTCGCCAGATGTGGGTGTGTTTGCACACCTCTGCCTACCCCTTCGGGGAAAAAGGCATGATGCTATGATGCTACTATACAAAAACGTAATTTTTCTTACCGCTTTTTGCTCGACACAAAATAGTAGTTTTCATGATAAAGGAGTAGAATGATTTATTAGTTGTCGAAGACGCTAATTTAAATCCAGAGCGAAGCGAAGGATTCTAGAGTAGAATCCCAAGCGCAGCAACGGTTTCTAAAGTAGAATCATGAGCGTAGCGAGGGATTCAAAGTACGTCGCCTGAGAAAAAATAATTTTACTCTCGAGTCTTAAATATTACTTTTCATCGCCTTCTATGAAAAAAAAGAAATGTACTAGCGATGAAACATATTCGCGCGTTTTTTTTTTTGTTTGGATTACTATGAAAGATTAATGTTCCAAATTCAAATCTCATTATTGCCCGCTAGAAAGTCTCTGAACAAAAAAGAGCTACTTTAGGCTTTTACTTTTTACTTATGTAGGAACAAAACGCCACTTTTTGAATATAAGGCCGATACCTCACCGAGACGCCATGGCGACGTCGCCAGTCGGTCGCCAACTAGTTCTCATTGAGATATATGACGGCTAACTCACTTGGCGACCGACTGGCAACGTCGCCAGTCGGTCGCCAAGTGTCATATATCTCAATGAGAACTAGTTGGCGACGTCGCTGGCCACGTCGCCATGGCGTCTCGGTGAGGTATCGGCCTAAGTGTTAAAAAAAGGTTTAAATATTGTCTAAGGCCGATACCTCACCGAGACGCCATGGCGACGTGGCCAGCGACGTCGCCAACTAGTTCTCATTGAGATATATGACGGCTAACTCACTTGGCGACCGACTGGCGACGTTGCCAGTCACGGATATCAGCATTTTATACTAAACATTTACATTTTAAACTACCTAAGCTATTAATTTGTGTTAAGTACTTACGTAATTAACATTAATAATTCTTTAAATTCCCACAGCCGCACTACCTATGTTACGACGTCGCTGGCCACGTCGCCATGGCGTCTCGGTGAGGTATCGGCCTTATGTTGTAAACAAATAATGGTACGGGACTCTTCGTGCGCGAGTCCCACACGCAAGTGGCCGGTGTTTCTACTGACTTCACAAAATCTTCTATGTTAATACCTCAGACTAAATACATAATCATAGGTAGCTTTGAAGCTCTGGCATTTTCTGGTTAACGGCTCTCGCTCTACATTTGGACTAAAAAGCGGGACCAAAAAAAGTACTGGCGAAACAGGTAGGTAAGATTGTGATTAAAATAAACATTCGGGCAAACCCTTCTTATTCTATAGAGGTGTACAAACATCAAATAAATTGGTACGCCGATATGGTGTCATTAACATTCCATCTAATCTAATGAGTACAGGAATAAAACAGTTTTATTTCAGTAATAAATTGACGTGCATATAAGAGTTATATGTTACAAGAAAACTCTTTCGCCAATACTCCATCATTCAAGTCAATATGTATTTTTTCACACTTTCAACAACTCATTCTAAAAACGCACCAAAATGTGTATACATCGAGAGTATCGGTCTCACTTATCCCCTGGACGGAACCCCGTCGAGGTGCAAAGAAACTACATTTAGTAAAAAACAGGGTCCGTATACTTGAATAATGACGGCAAATAGTATTGTGTGTTACCTAAATGTAACGTATTATAGATGGAAATCTGGCCGGAGGAAAGAGACGTTTATGTTAGCTTTTGAGACGGGCAAATCATAGGGTTTTTTTTTTACAAAGCAATGAATGTTTGCTAACATTTTTCTCTTATATGTCCGAAAGTAAAAAAAAAATGCATATTCAATAGGTCTGAGAATAGACTACTATCTATTTTTCATACTCTTAAGTGATAAGGGGTACTCTTAACTTTTTTTTTTTGGATAATTTTTATTTTTTAATAATGTGGCATTACAAAAAATTCATACAACTCTAAATTTTCACCCTTCTATCACCAACCCCTATTTTTAATAGTCATTTTAGTAACTTATTTTCCAAAAAATGTTTGCCAATGTTTGCTGGGTCGGCTAATTAACAATATAAAATTGTAGAAAAGAAGGCCTTAGCCTTAACTTTAGTTTTGAACCAGCGTCAGTTCTCTTTTCAGGGTGAAAACTCTTAGCAACAGAGCTACAAAGACCACAGCCGATGACATCGATATAGCGATCCTTCTTTTAGGCAACATGAGAATCATTTAACGCAAGTCTTTCATTTGTCTCGAAGTTTAAAAAAAAGTGGGTAGTTGGTTAAAACAGACCGACAAGACGTTCTTCTTTTTTTAAAAACGTGGCTCCATCGATGTTGATCGATGACTACCAATACCAAGGTAATACTGGATTAGTTGATAGTCCCGCATAGAAGAACTAGTTATTCCTAACTAGCTCCAGGTGCAGGACAAGAAACGTTGTTCGGTATTTATTTATTTATTTTATTTATTTATTTATGTACAACACACAGAGAAAAACAAACAATAAGAAGAATACAAACAGAACAGTGAGCAGATAGTACAAGGGCGCTACTTATTCCTAAAGGAATCTCTTCCAGCAGGCCAGAGAGGAGATGTAAATATGACAAGGCAACGTGTGTGCAGTGCAATAAAAATAAACTTACATAAACTAAAGGCGCATTATAATATATACATAAATAAATACATACTATAGGTATGTGAGTGTCTGGGCCGACAAGACGGTATAATCTTATTAAAATTGTATTTTTTTGCGTATAAAAATAACACTTACCCAGTAATTAAATGGTCGATTCGTTTTCGTTCGTGTTTCTAGAAATAATAAAGGCACTAATTCGTTTGTAAGGCACTCGTTTGTGTTGTACTTATGTTGTCTTGTTATTCGCAGTCTTTTTACCTGTGTAACAAAAAGAATAAATGGTGAGAACACAAACACAAAAAAAAAATATTAGTTTCTCAAGAACAGCTCTATATATTTCCATTGGGAGGGGTTCGTGGTCTAGTGGTAACCGACAATGTTAACACATTGCAAAGGTTAAGCAACATCTAGTCAGGCCGGTCTTAGGATGGGTGACCATTTCTTAAGACATTGAGACCCCTCCGTGCTGAGGAGAGCACGTTAAGCCGTCGGTCCCGGTTGTCATACAAACATCTATGGCAGTCGTTAGGGGTAGTTGGAGCCCCAAATCAAAATCCGACCGGTCTAACTACAGAACTTCGATATCGATAATGGGTTGTGGAGGTCAGATGGCAGTCGCTTCACGGAAAATATCAAAGTTCAGCCGAATCGCAGTTAGACTGGAAAGCCGACCCCAACTACGTTTGGGAAAAGGCTCGGTGGTTATAAGTTCTATTTATTTCAATTACGTGATAACGTACAAAGTAAGTAAAGGTCTTATTTAAGTTTATTTTTTCATATTATGTAAGTACTTGTTTGATATTATAAATGAAATAAATACGAAATATTTTGGACAATTTCTCACAACGTCATCTAGCCCAAACTAAGCTATAAGTTTGTGCTATGGGATCTAGGCAACCATTCATTGGTCACCAAATAACTAAGCATCTCATCTCTAATTAGTTCTCTCTTCTGAGATACGTTAACTGGCAAACTGCGGGTATCGTACTTGTATTTATGATTCATTATTATTGATTACAATTCTGCTCCCCTTTAATGCTAATTTTAGATCATATCTTTATAGATTTTTATTTTTCTAAACCAGTCATTTTCTTTTGGATGCATCATAAAACAATTTTCTATAGATACTTATTATAGATTGAGGGTACATATAATTTTGGGGATTACTTTCTAATATCCAAAACATTTGAACCCTAAATATAAATTTATAAGAATGATATCATAAAAATCACACACGAAGAACATCATAAATTTAAACAAATCAACGTAACGACAATAAAAACAATTTCCCCTAAGAACGTGTCGGTCCCACGTTGGGCGCCAAGAGTCTGCGAGCGAGCGGGACAGGGAAAAGTGTGGTTCGCCGTCTCAGTCTAGGCGCCAGTCGGTCCGGCGCCGTCTGCCAGGCGTCTGTCGCCGTCGTCGTGGAGCCGTGTTATATAACCTGAGCTCGTATCCCGGGCACAAGACTCGGGAAAATCTTGATAGGTGTTGACTATGATAAAATAAATTATGTAGAAATATTTTGGCTGAATGTTGAGGTGCGGTGATAATAATAGGTTACTACAAACATATCATCACACCAATATCCTCGAAGGGGTTGGCTAAGGTAGCACTACCCACTTACACTTTATAAGTAATTGTAAGTGAAGTCAAACCTTAACCTATTTAACATAAAAGTGCTCGTCATAAAAATAGAATACGCAACAGAACACACAAAAAGACGGTTTATGGTAAGGGTTTCTTAGGTATGGCACTAAAGCTGTATAAGTTGCCAGATTCAATACTGGGTTGTAAGGATATGCACCAGTTTAAGAAATAACTGTCATCGTTGTTACTGAAAAAATTACACAATGACCGAATACTTCCTGGATGGCAGTGTCAGCTAGTTATACGAATTTGACTTTTGGTTTGTAATATTTTTTGACGTTTAACTATAAATTGACTAAAATGTAACATGACAATTTGGTAATCAATATTTATTTTGGACATTTCATAATTATTATTATTATTTGGATGATGACATGATAAATATGCCATGATGATAATTATTCTACTGTAATATTCGGAAATTGATGTAATAAGATGACATTTTAATTTACTTGTATTTTGAACTTTGTAACATTTTATGATGTAATTGATAATAATATGGTAAGATTATGTATCCAGAAATTTTGCTTTAGATTGAGCCACCTACTAAAATTGCATGCCTAGTGTTATGGTAAAATATGGTGAATCTATAAATTACTGCTGTAACATCTGATGTAACCCATATTTGCAATGATTTATAAATAAACTAGTGGTCGCCCGCGACTTCGTCCGCCTGGTAATTTGGATTTTTTCCCGTTCCCTTCGCGCCGCGTCATATTTTGAACAATTCACACAATAACTTTATAAATTGTAGCCTATGTGTTATTCTGATGTATAAGCTATATTATTGTAAAGTTTCATTAAAATCCATTCAGTAGTTTTTACGTGAAAGAGTAACAAACATCCATCCATCCATACATACTCACAAACTTTCGCGTTTATAATATTAGTAGGATAGTCCCACGTAATAGAGGCCGTTACCGGGCATCATAGGCAACTCTGTAATTTATACCAAAATTCTATAATCCAGGTCAGATCTTACATACAACTTAATAGAATCTCTGCAGTCCCATAGAAAAAGCTTGTGACAAAACAATGACAAAATATTTTATTCAAGATCTCGGTAACGAACGATCAAATTCTTGGCGTCCGATACAAATACTTAAATCCTCTAACTAGTACAGACTTACAGACCCGTACAAATATTTGACCCTACCCGAGATCAAACCTGGGAACTCTCGAGATACGCCACACCGAGGCACTGTATATTGTAACTGCTCAATTTTACATATTGGATTCTTTTGACTTCGAACGAGAAAATGCTTTCAAATACAGTCTATAGTCAGCAAAATTTCGAGGAGCTCGCGGCTAAGTGGCAGTCCTGGTTGTCATACGAACATTTATGCCAGTCGTTACCCTAAAATAAATCCTCGCGGTCTCACTACAGAACTTTGATATCGCCCATGGGTTGTGGAGGTCATACGGCAGTCGCTCTATCAGCGCTGTCTGCTTTGCACTACGCAGGTAGCATTACGCTGAGAGACGCCCGTTTATTTCACTTCATTGTTGTTTATTTTATTTTAAGCTATATATATGTCGTCTTTTTTTTCATGTTTATTGAGGAGGCTCAATGGACGATGGTTTAGTAAATTTCTAACTTTAAACGAGAAAAAGTTATGAAAATACAGTCTATAGTTTGCAAATTCATTTCATCAATGGAGACCACATCGTGATACTTAACCATGTCCCGGCGAAGCGGAAACATATTGAAAGCGCGTGGGGGTATAGGTAGGCGTCTTCTATACCCCCACGCGCTTTCAATACATATTATTACTTCATCTTAGTAGCTAAGGTGTGACACTGTCATGCAATATTTAAATATCTATGCCATCAAAGTATGAAAGAATGAATTCTTTATTATTCCACGTAACAATAATACTAAACAAACACTTACGCAGGTTACATAATCAAGAAAAATCCAAATAAAAAATATTAAATAAAAAATTGGACCAATGTTTTACGAAGTAACAAAAATAATAACGTGGAATAAACAGCCGTCCCTCATCGTAATGCTGTCTGCGCGGTAGTGCAAGTCAGACAGCCCTGGTTTTCAGGGACGGCCGGATAGTGGTTTAAAATATAATTGAAATGAAACGTCACGTGAACACAAGTAAATAAGAGAGAAAAAAAAAATGTAACGGACAATGAATGACTTTTATAAGATTAATTACCGGGATGTTTACCACTAGCTGAATATTGCTAGAGCTGCAGAAGTACCACATCTATGTGTTGGTAAGTGCAAACACTCCATGATTTATATAGCGAAATATTTTTGTATATCTCACTTTGTGTACATATTAAATTATAAATTAAATCTAGTCTCAAACTAATCAGAGCTTGTGATAAGAGTACTAGATAAACTGATATAAATACATATACATTTAAAACAAACATTTTGACTGCCTCGGTGGCTCAGTGGTATGAGTATGCGACTGCCGCCCCTGAGGTCCCAGGTTCGATTCCGGGTCGATTCGAATTATTTGTGTGATCCACAAATGTTTGTTTCGGAGTTTGGGTATTTTCTATGTATAATATGTATGTATTTAGAAATATATAAGTATGTTTATCAGTCGTCTAGATCCCATAACACAAGCTTATATTAGCTTAATTTGGGCTTGATGAGATTGTGTGAGAATGTCCAGAAATATTTATTTATTTAAAATATTTATTTATACATAGAAAACACCCAGACTTCGCCACAAAGTATGTGTCATCCATCATACAAAGTTTGTCCCGACCGGGAATCGAACCCGAGACTCCGGCGTCGAAAGCGGATGCACTACCGACCACGCCACCGAAGCAGTATAATTTATATTGTCCAAGCTGAAACACACTTAAGTAGGTCACACTGTGAGCATTAAACTATTTAGTCGAATGTTCATTCGTTCATTCGAACTTGTCCAGTAAAGACTGTGTTACAACTCTATCATATATCAGCTATAACCCCAACACTATGTAACATCTGTCCTGGCTGTCGGGACTTTGGTTTGTCGTCGTGTTTGATGATGATATTTGGACGTCTACCGAGGTGTTTGTCAAAAAAGTAAATATGTTTGTCAAAAAAATTGTTAGTTTACACCGCACTTAAAATTACTATACTTTTTTCGCGTTTTCTATTTTCATAAGTACCGCAAGCCCGCGTAATTTCTTTCTTGTTTCAAAATTCCCACGGGAACACATTACCGCGATAAAAAGTAGCCTATGTCCCCTGGGGATAATGTAGCTACATAGGAGTGAAATTAATTAGTTCGTTTGTAACGAATCTGTGCAATGCAATCAACAATCAAATCATTCCTCTTTCTTTATAATATTAGTATAGACAAGCTAATAAGTGACATTATAACATCGTGGTTACATGTGTGATCCTATTATGTATGCAAAATAACCGCTATAAATGGGCACGTGCCGTTTATCGGCGCGCACGCACCCTCTCCGACGGCACGCGCGGACAATGATAGTCATTCACTGTTTACACGCCGAACGGTAAACACGTACGTGCTATCGGACAGATGGCGGTACTTGCGCTACTGTTTGTGTAATTAATTAGATAATTTACGGTTCATCAATAGAGAAACACGCGGTTTGGATGTTTCTTTTTTTCTGGAAAGATAGGTAATAAATGCAGATATAGTATACAACCGATGCTAAGTCTTTACCGTGTGTTAAAAACTTACAGTGTTAAACATAGAGAAATAATGAAATTAGATAAATTTTCTGTTAAAAATAATAATAAGAATATATTTTACACAGTGTCATTCTGTCCACAGTAAGCTAATAAAAGTTTGTGTTATGTTATGAGATCTAGATAACTGAGGAACATACTTATAGGTACACAGATAATAAAACCCTGACACATATCAAAACATCAGTGCTCATCACACCTTGTGCTTGTCCTGGGTGTGATTGGAACCCAGGACGAGTTCAGTTTGTAGTTACAGACAGCGTCAGTAACCACTGGACCACATTGTATCCAAATGATAATCCATAATAGACGCTTCAAGATAATTTGACCGCATAAGAAAGACACTCATCACGCCTACACACCCACAATTTGTCAGTTAAAAAAGGAAATCTCGACACAAAACCTTATAGCAACCCGTCTGGCCACCGTGGTGTATGTAGGTCAAATTGTCCCCCACTTTGGGAAAGGCCTCCTTTCAGCAGTGAGTGTCAAATGGGCTGAGATGGATTATGTAGATAATAGGGGGTTACTGCACCACAAAGAGACCACAACCGCTCTGTGATTCAAACCAAAATTCCAACAGGCAGGAGAAAGGTATCATACCATTAAATACCTAGGTCACACTATAAGTTTTGCGTAACTTAAAAAAAACAGCATGTTCAAACCAAAATATTATGTTTATTGCTTTTCAAAATACTCTCCTTTACATTTTAAACATTTTTTCATGCGATCGAACCATTTTTTAAAACAGGAGGACCACAGATCTGAAGGCATGTTTTCTACGTGCTGATTGAACGCTATCACTGCCTCTTCGGAGTTGGTAAAAGCGAAACCTCTCATCAAATCTTTGATTTTGGGGAAAATACAGAAATCATAGGGTGCTAGGTCGGGGCTATGCGCAGGATGGGTGACGAGTTTTACTTTTTCGGAAGCTAAAAATGACTTTGTTTTGTTGGCCGTGTGTGAAGCAGCGTTGTCATGATGTAGGAGAACACGGCTTTTGGGTCGTCTTTCGCGAACTTTTTCTAACACCCCGGGTAAACAAATGTTAGAATACCACTCGGCATTAACACTCTTTTGATCTTCAAGTGGAATTGTACAGATTGGACACGTAGCTGAGAAAAAAAACGCGTACATTTTTTTACCAACGTTTCTCGCTTGCCTCACTTTTGTTGGCTTGTTCTCATTTTCAAACACCCATTCACATGATGCTGTTTTTTTTTCGGGTTCAAAACAATAAATCCACGTTTCGTCTCCTGTGACAATGTCATAAACAGCATTAGAATGTCCGTGGTCGTATTTCAGTAGCATCTGTGAGCACCATTCCACGCAAGCTCGCTTCTGCTCCGCTGTCAGTTCATGAGGGATCCAACGACAACAAAGTTTCCAAACTTTCAATTCTTCGTGTAAAATTTTCTGGATTTGACTCATACCAATCCCCAATAGTCCTCGAATTGTCTCATAGGTAATCCGCGGGTTTTCTTCAATTAACCGCTTAACAGTAGCCACATTATTTTCATTGACGGCAGTTGAAGGCCGCCCTTCACGAAATTCGTCATGTAAAGAAACTCGACTCTCAAATTCAGCAAACCATTGCCTCACGGTGCTCAAACAAGGTACTTCTCTCCCAAAAGCATTTTGAAGACGAGCGGCACAGTCTTGCGGAGAGAGAGAACTTTTAAAATCATATAAAATCATCGCTCTAAAATCTTTTCGACTTAATTCCATTTTCGTTGCATACGTAGAACTTTGATGTGTGATAAAAAACAATTGACAAATGATTTCCTACCAATTGTTTTTTTTTATTACTAAGAAGGTTGCAACGTTTAAAAAAATATACCATTCGAAATTCAAATAGTTCCGATTAGCTAGAAGTGCAAAACTTTTAGTGTGCCCCATGTAGAATCTCTGCAGTCCTAGCAATCATTTGACCGTAAAGCCCACAATTAACAAATCCATTACATACCCTTTACTGTAAATGTCATCGACCCACCTGTTTCTATCACAATGCCTATATTGGTGAGCTCTGTACGATTGTGTAGGTGTTCTGCCTACGCCCTAGAGTTATAAGGAGAAAGTTGTTTTTAAAACCGATGACTTGGGTCGAAAGCCATGGGCAGCTTTTGACTTGACCTAATCTAATACTCCTACTAATATTATAAACGCGAAAGATTTATGAATGTATGTTTGTTACGCTTCCATGAGAAAACTACACAACGGATTTTAATGAAACTGTCTAATAATATAGATCATACATTTGGATAGCGCATATGCTATTTTTTATCCCAAATGTTCTCGCGGGGATTGGGAAGAAATAAAATTGTTACGTTACGCGGACAGAACGATATCTTGTTGTATTTTGAAAGATTTGGCGAAGAAGATCGATGGTTGTCAGGAGTAATACTCATTGACTCCGAAGGGGAGACTATCATTTCATGCTGTCTGTCCGTCCGTCCACTCACTCATATCCCGAAAACGGAACATGCGATTTAGATAATTCTTGTTGCATATTGTCCTGCTTTATTAGATTACTTTTTGTGATCGGAAGTGTACCGGAACTGCTCTTCGGAAACAGGAGTGTGAATGGCAGAAAGCCGTTCTCTAACCTTAGCTTATATTTTTTAATATATGTATTTTTAAGTCTAAGGTATATATCTATGGGTCGTAGAATAAGTTAATATGACATCTTGTAACTGTTCTCATGTAGCCTGAAATAAATGATAAATAAAAAATAAAATAAAAATGTTGTTTGTTTCATTAGGCATCACATAAAAACGAGTGGTCCGATTTCGATCATATTTAGTAGGATAGTTTCGAGACCTCGGTCAGACATTAGGTTACTTATTTTCCTTGAATGGGTTCCCGTAGGACTTAGGAATTAAAACCTTAGTCACCGTTGGTGAGGAAATAAATTTGTATAGTAAATAAACATTTAGAAGTCTCTTCCATATTGAAGTGTTGGTTATGAGTTTAACGACCCCGCAACTAGCGCTGCTGTGGTTATTTCCAGAACTAAACCATCACAGTACGAAATTAAGTAGGCCAGCAGATCAGTTAGCGTACCCCATAAAATGTTGCAAGACGGCTAAGCGTCCTCTCGTTGCGTGCACTCTGGTTATGTCGAAAGTAACTACAACAACGCTGTGCTAATAATGATAACGTTGCGTTGTAATAAGGACAAGCTGGAAAGGGACACATTGCGACCAAATTACAGATATCTTGAAAATTTGACAGTTTTTTCGAGATATCCGGGATTTGGCAGTAATTTCTTCTAGTTTAAGGTACCTTTGAAGGGAAAGAAAATCGAATCTACGCGATAAGTAGATTACTTATGTATAGATTAATTATTAATTTTAAGTTACAGGTATGTATAGGTACATAGTTCTTAATCGCCATTGCCTAGACGGATCACGGATTGCCAATGAGTGTAGTGATCTCGTGGATATATCTGCTGAATCGTACGGAAAGTTCCGATCCACACTTTTGAACTACTTTACGAATAATGTTAATAATATACCTTAGCAGTTTTAATTTTATATTTTTTATCTAAGCTGTGTTCTGTAGACACTAAACTAAACTTATCTTTTTTTGTATCTATCTTTGTTGCATGCTGTATTTGCCTATAATTGTTTGTAACATTTATCAATATATATATATATATCCTACTAATATTATAAACGCGAAAGTTTGTGAGTATGTATGTACGAGTATGTATGTATGGATGGATGGATGTTTGTTACTCTTTCACGTAAAAACTACTGAATGGATTTTAATGAAACTGTCTTTCTATACAGCATCAGAATATCACATAGGCTAAAATTTATAAAGATATTGTGTGAATTGTTCAAAATATGACGCGGCACGACGGGAACGGGAAAAAATCCAAATTACCACGCGGACGAAGTCGCGGGCGACCACTAGTATAATATATCTTATAACCGTATACTGTACATATAAGAGTGTTAGAAAATGTCGTTGGCAATTCTTAAATAATTAAGTACGGAGTACCCGTCTCATAATCGGCGAGCAAAAAAACCTTTTTGAAATTAAGCAAAAGAAGTATGCTGGCCTTATGTTGCGGAATTTACCTGCTCTGCTTACCCTAGGAAAGCGACGTGACAAATATATGACTTACGTGATGATAAGCATACATACTTTAACCAATATCGAACAAGTTACATACAAACCAAAATGTAAGTTAAAACGCTATACGCGTTCACCTCAAAAACTACTAGTTCGAATTGTAAAATAAATCTAAACTATTGGATAGCCCATTTATTAAGGAAGGCTATAAGCTAAATAACATCACGCTACGACAAATAGGCGAAGAGTAGTAATGAAAAACTGCAAAAAATAAACCATTCGAAAGCTTTCGTTACGTTTCGTCTCGTATTAGGAACTTACACAGTAATTGATCGAAATGTGAGCTTGTTTTATCTCTGCCTACCGCTTCGGGGAAAAAGACGGATGTTTATTATTGTTCCTATAAATATTACCTACTGGGGACGCCCAACACAGACCTGGCGGCGGACTATTGCTGCAGAAGCGATGGCATTAGGGAAGACTTGGAGCGAAATAAAGCGCGAAGCTCAAGATCGTTCGGGATGGCGACGCACTGTGGACGTCCTCTGCTCTATACTAGAGGACTTAAGACCTGAAGTCAAGTCAATGGGTGATAAGGGGAATACCAACATCACCGCGGGCCAAGTCATCCTCACCTCGTCACCTCACGCACCCACAACCGAACGAGACTCTCGCAAATATACCCAGTACCCGGCAATGGGAATACGTGATATTATGTGTCTGTCTACTGAGAACTAAATACCGATACACATAGCCAGTCGTTTAGCGGACATTGGCAATATCTGCGTTTGCGCAGGCGGTTGCCACATACATGTCGTGGGAGCCGGTTATAATCGCCATCATTACAGATATGGACATCCGTTACGTCACTGCAATGTCACTTGTACATATTAAGCACTAGTTAGAGGTGGATGGTACAGCAACATTTTCCGTTTTGTTGGTCCAAAGAAAAAGGGGGCAATCGCAGGAACTAGTGGCTCGAATTGGAATATAATTATGAACAATAGGAGCAGAGCGAGTGCGTCCGCTATCCCTACCTACAGTTTGGAATCCTATAACCTTACAAAAAGGTCTGCTTCTAAGATCTAATCATTTTTTAGTAATTTACTAGCGGACGCCCTCAGCTTCGTTCGCTTGACCAATTATATACACAAAAATTCTTCCTCGAGAACCAGTCTATCCATAGATGAAATAAGCATCAAAATCCGTTGCGTAGTTTTAAAGATCTAAGCATACATAGAGAACGGATGCGACTTGTGTGTGTGTGTGTGTGCTAGCATCCATTAGTCCTGAAGAAGTAACATAGGCTTATCATAACAAATAACATAGTACAGTTCGTGAGGGATAAGTGGAGCTTTGCATTTGTGTGAGTGCAGTGTACGTGAACGTATATGTGACCTCTTTTATACACACACATGTGTTGTACACAAAGCTACAAACACACAAATGCAAAGCTCCGCTTATTCCTCACGAACTGTACTATGTTATTTGTTATGATAAGCCTATGTTACTTCTTCAGGACTAATGGATGCTAGCACACACACACACACACACACACACACACACACACACATATCACGCCTATATCTAAGCGGTAAGCAGAGGCGCATTCCCACAATTAGCCAGTATTTTTTTATAGGCCCACAGGGCACTCTAGAAAGTTGGTTATGTTCAAAATGGCCGAATGAATTTAATAAAAAGTAGCAGCTTAAATGTAATTTTGAAAAAAATATGATATCCGTTGCCTTGCGATGTAATGTTGATGAAAGGCAACAAAATCTTACGTCCCAGCCGCTATGGCACAGCCAATTAAAGACCTGGGCGTCTCGGACTATATAATGGATGGAATGAACAAAATTGGAGATCAACAAATTATAAGAACGCTTCTTCGTTATTAAACATACACATATTTCTTCTCTATTATATTAGTGTAGAATCTTAGTATGTAAGCATTATAAACTTAGGACAAAAAAATATCTACACTAAAAACTGTAGACTAGCTGATATGCGGGGCTGAACAAATTGTAGATAATTACAGTAACTTGAACAAATAGTGTTTACTATCGAAGTCATGTATGTTCTTATTGTAGTAAGGCCATCCGACAGTACTATGTAACACTCGTCACGATGTAAAGTTCTCGCTTACAAGGAAACCCTGACGATGACGTCACCACATCATCAATGACGATGACGTACTCCAAATCTGTGTCAGAGATTCGAGGAAATATTTCTGTGTGAATGTGGTCAGTATTTAAAATTAGATTCATTATGATTCAATATGTTATTGAATCATAACATAGTATAAATTAAAATCGCGTCCGTTACTTGTGTATGCTTAGATCTTTAAAACTACGCAACGGATTTTGATGCGGTTTTCACGAAAAGATAAAGTGATTCTCGAGGAAGGTTTTAGTATAGGTCAAGCGGGCGTGCGTCGACTAGTATTATAATAAATCCACTTCACCTGAACTATGAGCTGCAGTGTTAGCAGTGCCGTCTTAAACCGATCGACATACTTAATACAACCAATGATAGTTTTTTTTTTAATTCCGCGCCCCAAAGCCGCGGCCGCTCTAACGTCCGTTGCCGGGCGTCTCTGGTTACAAGCAGAAGGTATTTCCAGTGGCGCCCGGCGGACTTTGACCACCTCTGTGGTCTCTGCGGGACCAATGATATAGTAGAATATTGATCACGTGACCAAATTAACACATTTTTCGACATTTTCTGCTCTTATTACTGGTTATCGATTGGAGTCGACGATGGCAGATATGTATAATGATGAGAAAACACTGGTAGCATTTATGACCTAGGCAGGAATGAAGTAGGGGGAGAATCAAGGTGACAGTAACTAGATCCGAAGTTATGGAAGTCACACAGCGTGCTATAGAAAGGGTTATTATGCTTAAGTCTCTCTGATACTAGGTAATCCGAGAGAACTTGGGTACTCCGAAATAGCTCACAAGATGAAGTAACAGTTTGTCCGGACACATATGTAGCGGGATCGATAACCATTGGAGTACATGCGTAGATGAGTGGAGATCAATTGGGGAGTGTAGTGTAGATAGGAGGCTCAGGGGCTCAGGGGAGCGACGATATAAGTGGGCTAGCAGGCGCTGGGATGCAATTGGCACAAAATCAAGTGAAGTAGCGTGTCATGGCAGAAGTCTAGTAGTGGGCTGATGATGATGATTGTGAGATAGCCATAGGTGGAAGGTTAGCGGCAATAGGCTTAATGTCTTAAGAGATCTATGTCTACAGACAGACACACATCACGTCTCTATCCCAGAAGTAGTAGAAGGAGGAGCTTATTACACTCACATTTCGTCAATTCGTTAACCCCCAAGTAATTGCCGTTTCCGAGAAGTATATTTACCAGACCCTCGTCTGTTTGCTAGCAGACCCTCAAGATGGTGGTAGGACACCTTAGCACGCAGGGAAACAGGAGTGATGTATGTACTACCTACCTATCTTCTGGACCACGAACAGCCTTGGAATATATTTCCAACCACAATAAGACCTCATTGCATAAAATTCTCATTAATAACCGAATGCTTACTCATACGTGTTTATCCTCCTGTTTGAGGTTATTAAAAACAGTTTAATTGACATTGACCTACTGACCGGTTCTCAGATATGTATACATTTTGTTTAGTTCTGTGAATACACTATTTATCGGACGTCGGAGATTAAATCTCGGACACTAGATACTCTCTGCATTCCCGTAAATTGGCAGTATAGATTGAAAACCAACCAAGTGCGTGTCGGACTCGGGCACGAAGGGTTCCGCACCATTATCTGATTCTATAAAAACTCTGAGGACCTTCCAAGGATGTATTTTGGTAGCAAAAAGTATCTCAGTTGTGTGAAGACCCCCTTAAATATTTATGTTGTTCTGCTCTAGTATTTATTGTTATAGCGGCAACAGAAATACATCATCTGTGCAAATTTCAAAGTGCAACTGTGTATCACGGTTCTTGAGATACAGACAAACGGACAGCGTTCAGTTAGTTCAGCACACATTTGCTACAAGACTTGGCAGTATCGTTGGTCAGTTCTAATGGCTTAATCTTAAAACAACAAGAACTACAAAGACTTGCTTGTCAAAAGTCTCGGACGAAAAGCGTCAAGGTCTTGTGCTTGACTTTGTTTACAATACATACTACGTTTTGCGGTTTTTGCTCGAGATCATAATTCAATGAAATATGACGTTGTATTAAGGATAAATGGATTACAATATAGGTCATTACTCATTCTAGAAAAATTAAATAAATATGTTAGGACAATTCACACAACAATTCACTACACCCACACCAATCTAGTCTCAAACTAAGCAGAGCTCGTGATATGAGTACTAGATAAACTGATATTATATACTTATACATATTCCTTTTTTTTTGGTAAATTCATACATATTATACATAGGAAACACCCAGACTTCTTTTTGTCCAAATCAAACCCGAGACTCCGGCGTCGAAAGCGGATTCACTACCGACCACGCCACCGAAGCAGTGTTGAATCGAAGAATTGAGAAGCGAGCGGCTGTCTTGATATGGACATGTTATGAGAAGAGAGGAAAGTAATGTCATAGTTGAAGTAATCTTTCTCTACTTTACGCGTGGTTCTTGCTAGATGTATTGTGTGTATAAATGTAGTAACTGATGATTGGAAAAGTGTGGCCGAGAGTTTTGTATTGCCAGGTTCTTTTCTCACGGATTCACCCATTGCTTTGTGAATCTGGCTTTAAATGTAAAATGTGCATACGTTAAAAAGCGCCTAATAAATATGTATATTTGAGTTTGGTAATGTGGTTAGAAAGGTGCAAAGTATGAATGTGAAGGGTTTTAGGAGTAGAGGTAGGTCCAAAAAAAATGGATGGTATGCGTGAAAGAGGATATGACAAGGAAGAGAGTGACTGAGGAGATGACGTCTGAAAGGGTCCCGAATAGCGTCGAACCGGCCCCTTTCTAACCGACTTTAAAAAAGGAGGACGTCCTTAATTCGACTGTTTTTTTTGGTACCTCATCGGCTCATTCATATCTTTCAACTAGACGAACCAATTTTGATTTTAATTTTTAAATTGAAAGTTACTCTTCCGATTTAGGAAGTAGTAACTTTGGTCCCATTTCGTTTTCTGTGTCAATATTGACATGTTATTCACTTCAGTTATGATGTTTTTTCCACTGCGTTAGACTATCGCCTTTACACTTTAATTCCTATTATAAATTAAACAAAAATAAAAAGCCTTATATTTCTTGCATACATAGTTCAGTTTTCGGTCGTTAGTTTGTGCGGAATGCCGAAGAACCCCTCTAAAGGTGAAGGCCTCCTCCAAGGTTTTCCAGTGTTCTCTGGATTGTGCCAACAATAATCATTTTTTGCCAGCTATCGGAATAATGTAATAACAGGCTGTTTTCCTATTACAGGTTGCTAATAATAATAGCTAACTACATAATGTATTTGCTAAATAGTTCGCTAGCCAACACGCTATGCTCTAATGAGTAAAATTCTAAACTACAGTGGTGACTCAGTCCCACCTAGATAGGTTCTTGGTACGGTTACTGTAACGTCTACTACACTAACCACAGAATAGGAAATAGTGTGTAAGTACTTACATAACTATACTAACAGGGTAATACCCTAGACAGAGCAATTCTCTAGTACAGGGCAATTCCCTAGACAGAGGAGGTGCGTACCTGAGGTGCCCGGCAATGGATGATAGCCGCAGAATAATAATAACAACAGCTCTATACCACGTCTTTATAAAGCTGAAGACTTTGTTTATCTCGACGTGCTAGTAACTAGTGCTCAGGAACTAATGGCTTGAATTGAGAAATTCTTTTTGTGTTTAATGACACTTATCGCCCTTATTACGTGGTACCAACACAGCGACTGGCTGTGGGTGTGTAATACACTTATACCAACCACCTCGGAGATAATCGTGTTATATACCTACATCGATGATCAAAAGGTCAGTGTTCTACCGCGAATACAGATAATTTAACTGGGTTTTAGCGTAAAGTGTGTACATGGGTTTATATTCTGAAGATGAGATCATAGTTGGTCGATTGCCAGTCAAATATTGGCAATTTGTTACCAATGTTTGTGTTAATCCCTTTTTATCTAGCCAGCAGACAATCAGGATGTTTGTACATATATAACGGGTAAGGGGATTCCCACAGATTATATAAGAGTGGATATTACACTTTATATACAGTTCGCGAGGGATAAGCGGAGCTTTGCATTTGTGTGAGTGACAACGAAAAGTAGAGTAAAACTCTTTGAGTAGCTTTGTGTACAACACATGTGTGTGTAAAAGAGGTCACATATACGTTCACTGCACTCACACAAATGCAAAGCTCCGCTTATACCTTGCGAACTGTACTGGAGTTATGTCTCGCACAGCATAAATGAAACCGGATATTTAGTCTCATAAGTCTCATAAATCATAAGTGAACTTTGGAGTACCTACCACTTCATTTCCTCTCTCCATTTTTAGGGTATTGTACCTCAAAAGGTAAAAACGCAACCCTTATAGGATCACTTTGTTGTCCGTCTGTCTGTCAAGACCGTTTTTCAAAGGAACGCGTGTATTAGGATCAAGCTGAAATTCATATCAAATACCCAGGTCATTGTCCCTTGGAGCTGTGAAATAATCAAACTTCCAAGCCAGCGCAATAAGATACAGCCGTTTATGCTGCAAAATTTCGACACTCGCGCGAGGGAATCAATGCCTTAAGGTACTTCCCGTGAACTCAGAATCTTAAAATTTGTTACGAAGCAACGTCTTATAGCACAGACAAAGGAAAACTTAAAGAATATTTTTTAGATTTGTACAGAACCCTCGGTGCGCGAGGTACGATTAACTCTTGACCGTTTTTTAGACTTCTTACTATACTGACAAGTATACTATGTAAGAGAAGTCTTATAGTCCGGTCCTGTCCGTCTGGCCGCACTTTTCAACTCGAGAACTACAAGTGCTAGAAAGTTATGATTTGGTACAGAATAAACACCATAGCAAAAAAAAAAAAATTAAAAATTTATGATTATATTTATTATTTTATTTTTAACATGTGATATCACATAATAGTAGGAAGTCGTCTTATGCCTTCACTGCGATAAAAAAGTGATAGTGAAGGGCGCCTTGCTTGTTTTATATTTTAGCCTGCCTGCATCTTCGGAGAAATTCGTGAGATTATACCTAACCGAAACCAACGCCTAGACAGCCATCATAATAGTTAGTAATCGTGTTTGTTGTTGCAGGTTCAATTCTACACGAACAAAAATATCTTAAAATAAAACGTGTCTGGAACAGCGTTTGGTAACTATTAACACACAAACATATAAATATCTATGTATATATATAGGTATATAGGGAGTGACTGATTAGTAATACTAATAGGCAGTGTTACGAAACGTTTTTCAGTAATGGTTTCATGGAAGTGTGATACGAAAAATATGATTAATCACAACATCTCATAAAAATGAATCCCTGTTTCCCTTGGTCACGACATCACGCGTGAACGGCTGGACCGATTTCGCTTATTCTTTTTTTGTTGTGTTCGTAATTATCAGGAGAAGGATCTTATGGAAGAAAAAAAAGTTATGCGGAACATTAGAAAAATGAATGCGGTACGAAGTTCGCCGGGACAGCTTGTATTATTATAAAACAAAGTGCTTCCGTCCGTATGTATGCTTAGGTCTTTAAAAATAGGCAACGGATTTAGATGTGGTTTTAACCAATGGATAGAGTGGTTCTCGAGAAAGGGCGCCGCAGACTCATCGACGCCCAAGATCATCGGACTCCATACTCGGGGCCTGAGGACGACGGGATAGTCACCCGTCGTCCTTACAGAAGCAGGCTAGAAGGGTTGCGTGCTAACACATAATAGCGAAATGTGTTCTAAAAGTAAATTATATTAGTAAAATGTGTTACAAAAGTGAATTGTGTGAGTGATTGGGTATGAGTAAACACCTCTGAAGATGCAATAACGTGAAACCGGTCAGGGTTTACCAAAAATAAAAATATTTGTGGAATAGTGTCCAAGTGAGTTTTTTTTTCAAAAATATAATAAGTTCCACCAAGTGCCGACAATCGAAAGCATAAAAAAAAATTGTGTACTTACATACATTGGGGTACCTAATAGGGTGTCATTATTTGGAAAACTCTGTAATTAACTGTTACATTTTTAATATTCCCGATGCACTCCCGAGATGCTGAACTAACTACGTCACCAAGAAGATCAGACTATTAATCTGACAAAAGACGTTTAAGTGACATGTGGCGTACAAATGCTCTGACGATCCCAGGGTGTCAACGACCTCATATCGAATATGGTTATCTGTTGAAATCTGTTTTTGCCTTTTCTTTATCATCTTGGCTTAATTCATTCTTGCGTATCTTTTGTTATGTAAAGAATCGTATGTGTGGACCTCGGTAGTTAGATAACTGATAATCATAATACTATTTAGTAATACTATATATAATCGGAAAATATTTAACAGAGTTTGCATATTTCTTATCACATATTATAAATATAAAACAAAGTCGCTTCGTCGATTTCTCGAGATCTCGAGAGGTCGAAAGCCGATGCACCACCGACCACGCCATCGAAGCAGTTGATTGATACCGCAACATAAGGTGGTATGGTCAAAAGACTTTAGCCTGCCCATCATTAGGCAAAGAGACAAATTGATGGCCCAGAAAATACGAGTACGTCCATTTGTTTTGAGTTGGTTGTAAACAAACGAACGCACTGTGGGACTTTGTTTTACAATAAAACTGTCCACATAACTTGTAATAATTAATTATGTCTTATCATATCAGCTATACCTCCTTCTATATTTAGTCACACAATCGGTCACTACTTCCTAAGAGTATATTGTAACCTTTCTATAGGTACCCCTAATAAAAGTCTAAAGTAGTCCATTGGTGCGGAACTCAGTCCAGGGTATTCGTAGCATGCGTCTCCAGCACCACATCTCTAATGCATGAGTGACCAGGTTTTGGCCCGGTACAAAAATATCGGAAATACGAGACACTTCATCAGGCGAACTTTTGTGTTTCTGGTTATTCGGTTGTCCTTCCAAACTTTCTGCAATCGCTCCACTGCAGATCTGGCCATAGCGGATCCAATAACTCCATCCTCAATGAATTTCATATAAGAAATAGATTATCGTCGACAGTGCAGCTACAAATATTAAAGTTCCTTGGGCACATTTCTAGAAAGGAGAGCTCTATGGAGAGGTTGTTCGTGCAAGGGCGCGTGGAGGGCACAAGACCAAGGGTCGGTCCCCAAACCGTTGCATTGACCTCATCAGATCCACTACGCAATGGGGAAGTGGACAAAGTGGCCCGGAAGAACCGCGGGTGGATCGTCCGTCCGGCTGCCGGCGTCCCCGTTGGAAATAATAATAATAATCCACTACCTACGCAATCAACCTCGGTGGAATGTGCTCGCAGTGCAAGGCAAAGGCAGAAGTGGAGGCGCATCGCTTGACGAGCAGCTGCCTTTCCCAAGGGGAGTGACGGGGCATCCTAGTCCATCGGCATCCACGACCACTCTGTCAAGAGTGTACGACTAAGAAGAAGTAGTCCATAGTCTCAATTCTCTATAACTCCTATAAAGTTATCTAATCCGTTATAATTTTCCTTTAAAGGTCACCATCAAGATTTTTGACAGTTTTTAAGCCAGGTGTAATTTTGGGTTTATTTTTTTGAAGTCTTATTAGCCTTTCAGCAGGTGCTGTATGTAGGTAAGGCTGACATGGGCTCCAGGACTCTTGGTACACTCCTATATGACTAAGCTATGAAGGCTATGACTTTTATCTCTACTACTTTATAGAATTAACTCCTAACATGCAAAAATAGTGAGTCATACAAATTATTTTTTGTGACTCATACCAGATAATTTAAATTTTTTTGTTGACTGTAGGTACTTTGATTCAATTTTATTTACCTATGCTAAAATCATCATTGATCTTGAACTTAAATTGCAAACAGACAGAAATCTAGAACAGAAATAAAGATAACACACACTTTAGTAGTTATTATGCCGGACAAATTACCTACAAAGTAATGAACTCAGAACGCAGTATAGTTTAAGACCTTAGCCTGTACATAGTGGATAAAATTGGTCTTAAAATCATTATAGATAAGAGTAGAAACATGGTCAAAAACGTGACAATACTTTTAGAATAATTTTTTTTAATTTTTGGTTTTGGACATTCTCACACCTTATTGGCAAAAGAATTCAACAGTTATGTTATGACAGGTCATCCAGTGGCTGAATGGTAAAATTTTCTCCTTGGAAGAAGTAGAATCCTACTTGGTTTTCTTTTTAAATTTAGAAACAAAGTTTTAAGCTGACTGGCTGCTTTCAAATACAAATTAAATTGTTAACTTTTTTTTTAATTTATGAAGTATATAAATAATGTTTAAGTTTGCCCCTCCTTTTTGCTTAACAGCAAATGATAACAAGACAGACAAAAATATTTAATATTGTAAGTAAGACCTTGCCTTTGGAATAAAGGGTCTTTCCGACAGTTGATAAGGTTGAAGGTGGCTACGAATATTAAGCGATAAGGTTGAAAATCAAACAAAAGAGATATTCTGAACGATCTCAGCTTGCAGTATGTTAGTGTGTGGGCTGCTAAGTAGGAAGAGATATCAGTGTGTCTAGCTATCTACTATTGGTAACCTAATTATTGAAATAGTTGTACCTAGACGACGGCTGGCAAAGTGTGGGTGTCTGAGTCTGCTAAAGTCTGCCTACCCCTTTAACGATATAGGTGTGATGTATGTCTGTTAACTTGACATGAATGATTGATTGCATGTACATACCTATTATTCAAATACAAAATATGTTTAGTATGTAACTGATAGCATTTAATCTGCATTCTAATTAATAATAAATAAATTTTATAAGTGTGTTAATGTTTAATGTTCAAGTGTACATTAAGATTTAAATGTGAGAATATTATGGTATTCAAATTTATTATCTTAAGAAGGTATTTTATATTTAAAAGTAAACCAGTCAGGAGTTACAGCGAAACGAAACATTATTTAGTAACATCTATTTAGAAGACTGATGTCATAGGACTAAATGTAGGCGCCTTACGCAAGGCCATCAAATTTACCCAATATTCAAGACGAAACAAACGTTTTATAAAGCCTTAGAAAAGAGAGACGCTTGTTACAGTTTTTCTAAGGTTTCAAACAAGTATTTCTGCTATTAAACTAAAGTTTAAAAGCAAATTTATAAGGTCTCTCAATGTCAACAATGCGATTTGGCGCTATTATCAGAAGTATTACGAATAAGGAGACTTAATTCCAAGTAGTTAACAGATGCTATGCTTCATTCGGAACAAGAATAAAGTAGGAATTGGGGTGCATTAAAAGCTTCCGATCGATATATTTATACGAAATCCTGAAAGCTCAAGTCACAAGATGGCGGGAATATAACCCTGCCGAATTGCATACGTCGGGAACGGTAGGAAGTGCATCGATAATGACGCGCGACCTAAATCGGGACGGGTTATACGTCTGATTGGACAGATGTAAGAATTCCAGTTTCTTATAGGTTTTCTGTAAAGTCGACGATGTTGCGAATACGGTATGTTGAAGTTTAGTCTATTATAGTTAATTACTCACCGTTTTTGTGTTCCATTAGCCCTTAAAACAACACAAAACACTTATTTTTACACAAGCACTCACACGCCCATACAGTATGTAACAACATCACGAGTACTACTGCGCCATCTGGCGGTGGTTAAAGTGGTAATATTCCTTGATGTACTAGAATTACCTGTGGCTATATTCACTGCAAAGTTAATTTAATTTCGTTGTTAATTAACGCGGTTAACTTTAATTTCTCACTGATATAAATACAATAAAACTATTATTATTGAACTTTAAAATAGTTTAAAACAATATTCACTATTATATCAGACCACACCGCATTAATAGTGACTAATAAATTCAACTAACGCGCTATGTATTGATTTTTTCTCGCAGCTGACTGATTCAGCGCCATACGAGCGAGGGACGTCCGATTTCATACCTAGCAATCACCAACTGTGTTTGAGTCATAGTTATTTTTGTGAGATTTTTGACAAAGTTAAACAGTCGCCTCATTGTACTTGAATATGTTAATGTGAAGTATAAAATATGCCAACGCTAGCATTCGTCCGTACATGGTCAGCTGGGCTTACTAAGTTAGTTCTTGATTTCTTCTTAGGAATTTACAAGGTCGGCGTAGGATTGCCTTATTAGTCAATGCTAATCAATCAGTTTAATGTACTTGATAATTGTATAATGAGAGTAACTTCCGGTGCAGTAGTACGACATGTTTTGATCGTAGGTGCATAATATACATACGACTTTATCTCTGAATTAATGAATCTGAACAGCGGTGTTTAAGGTTACGACAGCGGTTGTACGAACCCAGGTTATAACCTTGTACCCGTTCCAGGCAACTCTTATTAATTGAAAATATCGCAGGTTTAATTAAAGCTACAAATTGATTTTTATACATTAGCGCCATCTGTGATCAAGTAGGTCAACTATTTAACTTTTGTTTTAACTTTGAATTTAAAATGAATTATGGAGTGGTAAAAGATTTTTGTTAGTAAGCATTTGTAAAAGAATATGGATCAAATTATTGATCACCTGCCATTCAACGCAGGAGGCTGAACAGAAGCGGCGAATAACAGGCCGCGGGTACCTACACCATGGACAAAAGAGACAAAGTTAGAGAAGTGGAAAGATAGAAGATAGTCTGAAACGCCCAGGAGTTTAATTGTCTGTGCCTCCGCGGCTGGGACGTAAGATTTTGTTGCCTTTAATCAACATTTCATCGCAAGGCAACGGGTTTCAAATTTAGTTTTCAAAATTACAATATAGCTGCTACTCATTCGGTCATTTTGGACATAACCCATTATATATGTGCTCAGTGACGGCAATAGGATTGCCCCCTATTAAGTGAGACTAAAAATACTGGCAAATTTTATTTTATTTTATTTATTTGGGAAAGAAAAACAGTTACATGTCATATGTTTATCACAATATTAAACAAAAACAAACTAGGCAAGCATAAAACCCACATCATTGTCCACGGATTATAATTGCCTAACCCTTCGGGGATATAGGCGGACACAAGAAGGACGTCGGCACATGCCACTCATTCACTCATGCCAGTACACGGGATTTGTTCTCCCAGTAGTGCGCCGCATTGACCAGCAAAGCAATGATTGACCGAGCGAGCGAAGCGTATACATTTCGAGATTGGAAAATACCAGATAATGTTTTTAAAAAGTCCGAAACAAACATTTGTGTTTCACACAAATATTTGATTCGACCCGGGGATCGAACCCAAGACTCCGGAGTCGTAAGCCGATGCACTACAGACCACGCCACTGAAGCAGTTAATATAGATTATTAGGTTGACAGCGTCGTTAATATTTGTCCAGCTTCATATATTAGGAGTAGGTACCTACCTAATTGCGTAGAATATTAGCACCATTAAAGCAAACCCTTATATATTTTTCTACTAACTGCTTCGCTTCGAACCGTATTATGCACTAGCTGTTGCCTGCAGCTCCACCTGCGTGTTACTTTAGATTGACATAACATTTTTATTTATGAACCGATTGAAATAAAACAAACCTTAAATGTTAAGTTGAATAAACCACAACGCATTACTGAAAACAACATTCAAATCGGTTAAGCCGTTTCTGAGATTAGCGTGTTCAAATATTCAGACACCCCCTACAACAGTTTCTCTATTATATCTTCGATGTACAGACATGACCACTTACAATTTTATTATAATAATATGTATTGATGATTTAGTACTATTTATACTGTCGATTGACGGCACTTAGTGGAATCTGCTACACCGACACGTATTGCACAAAAACACCTATACTTTCTGTGAGTTATTGAAACTATATTTAAATCTCTGATGATGCCGTGAGGGGAACCCGGGCAGTAAAAATAAGAATTAAACTAGTGGAAAATATGCATTTAGTAATTTAGTAAAAAGCTCTTAATTTGTTATTACAAACAGACACCTCAATTTTATTTTAAGTTGGTATTTGTAAAGATTTCGTTGTTTCACATAAAGCATTTAGCTTATTGAACCGTAAACACTATTAACGACATCTCACCCCACTTGTCATGTCGCGTCGGTTCCATACCACTTAACAAGAAACATTCTCCACAAAAATAACAATTTACTGCACCCCTGTCCACCCTCTCGCAACAACAGGGATGAAGGCAAAACACTAATATAGATAAATATCTCAATCTCGGCATTTCATAAATTGATATACACCTCCCGCTCTTTCTCGTGGATGTTCTGGTAAGAGAGAAAGGGATGGAGATGAGTGATGAATATTTTTTTATAGTTGTAAGTCGAGGGTGGATAGTAGTTGAGCAATAACTTGATTGTACAAGTACAGGCGGCAACAGAAGTGTTGAATTATTTAGAAAATTATTTAAAAACAGGCTCAATGAATTAGTACAGTTAACGTGTCTACGCAGCCAGCATTCTAGGAACCTTCCCAGTTATACCTCGCGTCACATATAAATAACGCTGAACTTCCGGCTGCGCAGTAGATGATTTATCAATCTATACGGCGGTAACAGCGAGTAAGAGCGAGAGTACCGACGCGCAAACACTCCCACTCGTTATTTTTACGGGAACACCAGTATAGCATGCCACGGTGGATTTTTACACGAATTTCTGTAAATATTGTAAGTACTTACTTTGATTTTGTGTGTAAATATATAAATAAGCCATCTGTTCCTATTCTTTTTTTGCGATAAGATCGCAACAACGTAATGTCTATGCTTGAATTGTGTTAGCGTCAGTTCCGTTTGAAGGTAATTGCTCTACCAACTTAGCTATCAAGACGACAGTTGAAGATCTCAAAAACAGCGACTCATAACGTATTAGGACAATGGGAAGTTTTAATATTTTCCTTTATTTTGAAAGCAATAAGGTTGCTTCTACTATTCTTAAATATTTAGATAGAAATTGCAAAACAAAAACTAATTTCATCGGGTGGAACCGAACCTGTGACTTTTCCCGTACATACTACGCCCTCGTTTCGCCAGTTATTTTGGTCGTCATACGTAATAAGGATTGAGCCGATTGCCGCTTACTTTTATATTTCTATTCTGACATGCTTATTATTAATTATTAATATTATTGAGCTCCTTATCAGGTGACTCAAATGCAACTCGATGTGAAATTGTTTCTCGACAACTACCCAACCAATTTTCATTATTTTTTCACTCAAAAATGAAGCATTCTCAGGAGCAGGTTTTGTTCGAGACCGAATTTTGATTTAGGACCCTCAAAAAAAGTTATTGACCAAAAATATGTCAACAACCGATTTTCATGATTTTTTCACTCAAAAATCAAGCATTCTCAGGAACAGGTCTTGTTCGAGACCGAATTTTGATTTAGGACCCTCAAAAAAAGTTATTGTCCAAAAATATGACAATAGTCGCTTCGAAAAAAATCGAAAATTTGAGCTAGCCCTAAGGGGCCCAAACCCTATGGCGAGGTGCGGCGCGAAGCACCGCGCAAGACACCGTACTAGTGTTGTAGAAAACTGCACTTTCCAAGTTAATTATTCAAACACTTCTAGTCGCGACTGTACATTATACAGTTTCGCATAAAAGATGTTATAATTCATAAAGTTTAAACGTTTGGGCGTCCGTTAATGGTTAAATTCATTTAAATAATTATATGACAACTGTACTAGGGGCAGTAGGTGGGGGGGGGGAGCCTATCATTAACTTTTTAAAACTTAATGATTTCCACAACTGTCCAAGTCTAAACTCTAAATATAATAAGTAGGTACTTATTTCATCATTTCGTGATAAACTGAAATGAAATTACAGGTTGTAAAGGAGTCATTTCAAGTCAAGCCAATTCAACTTCACCTGCTGATAAACGGACGAGGCTCGGACTCTCGACCTACAAAGTGAATGATAAAGAGGTGTAGATACACATCCATTAGGACAACTATGTAATACATCATCATCCAATGAGCCTTTTCTTGAAGTTCAATATTTTTCAAGAAGCGACTACCATCTAACCTTCGCAACCCACGGGCAATATCGAAGTTCTGTAGTTAGATTAGATCGGTCTGATTTTGTTTTAGTGCTCCAACTACCCGTAACGACTGCCATAGATGTTTGTATGACAACCGGGACCGATGATACGAGCGGCATCCCAAGTCTCTGGACGAGACCACGTGCTCTCCGAGGCACGGAAAGGTTGTACTTAAATATGGCTGGATACCTTTATTTTGTCTAATAAACTTAGGTACTTTTTTTTATTCAGCGAGACCGCCGCCCTTCCCACGTCCATTGCTGCGGGCGTCTCTGGTACGCACCACAAGGTATACAATAGTATCCAGTGGCGCCTGGAATGAAAATCCCGCATCGTTGCGGTTGGGTTTTATTCCGCGTCGGTAAACTTATATCTTCGTTCTTATATCTGTGCTAATACGCAACTTAATATCTCTGGTAACTTCCTGTCCTTTCGATTTTTTTTCTGAAAACATACTAATTAGGTATTTCAGCACGTGAGTTAAAACAAACTCCTCATAAACAACTGGGCGGATTTGGATGAAATTTGGTTTGGATGGTTCGAATACATAATTTGGACCCGGTAGGCGCTGCTGTCATGGCGATAGCGTTCAGAAGTTCGCCGAACCAACTAATACTCGTAGATATAAATCAATGCAAGACTCAAGACACAATCGACAGCTAAGAAGACACTCCGCAGGCGGTCCTCTCTTCTCCCTCAACTCAATTCAATCCCTCCGACATCTATGTATAGATGTATATCTATAGTATTGTAGATAAAAATACAAGATAACAACTAAATTATGTTGTAGTGGAGCGAATCTTTATTGTCGCTATCTTTGTGAGATGTCAATGGGTAATTTATATTTGTTGTGTTGTAGGGGAATAGTCGGGCGAGAGTTTGGTGTGTAGTGTCAGTCTTGGATACGATACCCGGGTTGGAAAGAATTATATTTTCTGTATTTTATTCCCGTATTTGAAAGCTCGGGACCCGTGGTACAACTTTGACGTTCAACCGCTGCATGAGTATGGCAGGATCGACGTACTGTGGATCCACCTACTTGCCATCTAACAAAAGTGTGTGTGGGTTCCTTAGTTACCATAGGTACTGTAACAAAGTTATCTTTTCCGTTACAGTTTCCCTCTTCCTTTTTTGGAAGTCGGTTGAAAAAGGAGGAGGTTCTCAATTCGACTTTACGTATTTTTTTTATGTTTGTTTATCTCATATCTCTGGACTGGGTGAGCCGATTTTGATTTTTTTTTAAATGAAAGCTACTACTTCCAAGTGTACATTTCAATTTGGTCCCATTTCGGTAGTTTGAAGTTGGTCGTTGTGTCGATTATTGACGTGTATTTTTGCTTCATATTTCTAGATCGCACTATTAAATCGCTATTTTTGAGCGAAGCTCCTATTACTCCACCCGAGGGTTTTCACTTGACGGAATACTCCTCCTGAATGGCTGAACTGATCTTCCTCAATCCGCATTGTGGCAGTGACCATGCTCGTGAGTCACCACGGACGTGGAACATCGAAGTGACCACGGAGGAATAATCACTGAAAAACCTGTTCCAGGAGGATACCTTTTACCTGATACCTAGGATTTCCTTATACCGAGAGAATTACACGTAGGTAATGCGCGCGCCAAACATATGACCTTAAAATAGGTCAAATAGATCATCAGTTCAAAAAAAAAAAAAAAAATCTACACACTTACATACCACGGAGGAATAATCACCGAAAAAGACAATTGGAGTCAATTAGGAAAATTTCGCGTGCAAAATAGAATTTTCTATCAAACACACAGTGAGTTATATACCGCGATAGAAAGTCTCGCTTCAGCTCAATTTTGCACCGCGACCCGCCGCCGTGCACACCTAGTTTTAGGCGTATGTTTTCAAATACTTACGAGTATAAAGGATCTCTTTTGCAAATGTTTGGTAAGAGTTTTAGTTGTTTCCTTTCCATACGATTTGGGTAACAGACTGCCCCAGACTGAAAGTTTATAAATGTAACACCTGTCCTGACTGTTGAAATTGGGTTTGAATTATGGCTTTTTGATTTCAGTTTATGATACGCTGCCACCTATTACGTGGGACTATGAGACAAACACAAATATTGACAAACTGTAGGTGTGTCATCTCTGCCTACCACATCGAGGATATAGGCGTGAATTTGTGTTATGTCAATGGGCGTTTTCACATTGCAAACTACACACGATATCGTCCATAATGTCGTGACGATATCGTAAGTAGCAGCAGTAACTAACTTTAAGGTAAGAATTTAAATAATTATCGTCACGATATCATGCAATGTGAAAACGCCCAATCGGGTGGAATACGGAACGCACATTTAAATCTAAGTAACACCTATCTATATTGTATACCTGTATTCGCAAATAAACTATGATTATGATTAAAATAAAATTCACACCAGTAACTTTATTGTACTGCTCCCACGTACTCTTAAGTAGCGAGTTGATCCGGAGGTGCACCTCCTCCATCTTATCTTATCCCTATATATTCCCCCGAAGAGGCCACAGCGGTGGCCAAAGTCCGACGGACGCCACTGGAAATGCCTTCAGTGTCACCAGAGACGCCCGCAGCAATGGACATGGGAGAGGCCGCGGTATCGCGGAACTAAAAAAAAAACCCTAAATATTGTCTAAACTACTATTACTAGTGGTTCTGTGAACAGTAGACCTCGCGTTATTTTCGCATTTCCCCCCCATTTCTCCCCCATTTTCCCCCTAATCGAAAGATCCCTTTGACAAAAGTTGCGCCTTGCAACAAAGAACACTTGTGCCAAATTTCATGAAAATCGGCTGAAACCGGAACTGACACACATACCAACAACGACAAATCAGACAGTCCTTGAGTTAAAACTGAGACGCTTCGCTCGCTCGGTCAATAAAGAGGAAAGATTTGTATTTTTGTAATGAATAAACTGAAAAACTACTGTGCCGATTTCAAATATTCTTTGTAGTTCTGTACTCCTAGTACTTTTGTTGTTTGTGTATCTTATAATAGAGTTAAGGGACCCAAGCGGCTCTGGTAAGATATATCCATACTGCCCTACTAAGCGCATGATACATTTTTTGTCCCGATGAAAAATAAAGAAATGTGTCAACAAGTGCACCGAGTACAGATGAAAATGATTGTCCATTATAAGAGACACAAACCTTAAATATATTAGGAGCTGCGGCCACTGCCGTGGTACTGCGCTGCAGCATGCAATTGAGCGAAGTGACTATTGTCATATCTTTGGTCAAAAACATTTTTTGGTCAATAACTTCTCGAACAAAACCTGCTCCTGAGAATGCTTGATTTTGAGTGAAAAAATCATGAAAATCGGTTGGGTAGTTGTCGAGAAACAATTTCACATCGAGTTGCATTTGAGTCACCTGATAAGGAACTCGCTTCGCTCAACCAGGAATACATAAGAGCCTTCAAGTTTAGAGAGACTGACCATAATATAAAGTTATAAAATAATAATATTTTAAAGAGTTATAAAACCAAAACATTGAAGTAGTACCACGGGAATGTTTTTCTTCCCATAGTACTACTAGACTGCTTGGTAGTATTATGGGAAGAAAAAATTTCCCGTGGTAGGTACTACCAGTCGTACCACGGGCAACAAAGGGAAATTTCGCACTCAAAATTATGGTAGAATTTCGACCACTTTTGAAACACTAGTTTAAATAAATATTCGTTTACCACATCCAGTAACTTTTTATATCGGTGTAGTCCAATTGAGTTAATGCACTCAGCAATTGTGAGTAAATATTTGTGGATGGGAGACAAACATACTTACAGGGAGTTAACCCCGACACTAAGCTATATGCCAACTTTACTATTAGCTGCACTTTAAGCTGTTACTTGTCACGTTTAAGTAATTAATCACACACACACATATCACGCCTATATCCCCAAAGGGGTAGGCAGAGGTGCTTTACACACCCACAATTTGCCAGTATTTATAGTCCCACGTAATAGGGGCAAGCCTATTGCCGTTATCGGGCACAGATAATTATATTATAAATTCATTCGGCCATTTAACCCATTAGGGTTATATGGCCGAATGAATTTAATAAAAAGTAGCAGCTATATTGTAATTTCGAAATAAATTGGAAGCCCGTTGCCTTGCGATGAAATGTTGATGAAATGCAACAAAATCTTACGTCCCAGCCGCTATGGCACAGCCAATTAAAGTCCTGGGCGTCTCGGACTGTAAGTAATTAATCATAAAGTTAGTAATGCATTTAAAAAGTGTGTAGATTTTTGTATTTGAAAAACTTTAATGTTCAGTGTTTAGTAACTTTCTATTTTTCTTTCCTAAGAACCTTCTCCAGACAGTACGTACCAAAAATCGATCAATTTGGTCATCTATATAAGGACCTACCTAAAAACACATATTTTATCATCCATAATAAGTTGTATGTGTCGACTTCAAAATCCAACTGGTATAATAAGATATGTTCGTGAATATGGCGTATTTAGTGTCACAGTCGTTTGGCTTCACGGCGAGGATACCAACTATCTTGTCCACGCTGTATAGAGGACCAAACTCATGGATGAAGCAGTCTTCGTGGTCAGATAAATCTATACAAATCAAGCTATCATCCAGATCAACTCCGAAACTATCAAAGCATTTAGCATTACTTGCTATCTTCACTACTATACTGTCCAAGTCATTTGTCAAATACAGATGTTTGTTCATAGTAGATACAGTCTTCCAAACAGCAGCCTCCACAGTCTTCACTGGTTTCTCGTTAAAGCTGGACGGCTTGATTGAAAATGGGTACGCAT
Source organism: Nudaria mundana (assembly GCA_963556515.1). NCBI lineage: Eukaryota > Metazoa > Arthropoda > Insecta > Lepidoptera > Erebidae > Nudaria > Nudaria mundana. The sequence continues at coordinate 10,581,912 of OY748315.1, forward strand.
CTATGTTGAGTTTTGCAACGGCTATGTCGTATTTGAGAGCCGGATTGGTTGAGTCATATTTTTCGTGCAATCTCCAGAATAGGACCGGGTACGTTTGTGAGTGGTTTCTGGCGAAGTCTTGGAGGACGAGGATGCGATGAGTGGCGCCTGGACGTCTGGAATAAAAGGATTGTATTGAAGGTATTATTTATTTGGACAGAGATCCCAGGCAGTTCCAGCTAGATCTTAGAGGTCTAAGCCAATTCTTAATAATTGCAAGTGTTGCAACTTTTGATCAAAAGACAATTCGAGGCTCTGGCAAACTAAAAACTGGTCGGTTAGCAGCGATTGGTTGGTCTATAATACCGTGGCATAAAGTTACAAGTGAGAACTACTTATTTGCCATCCTTTCTTCCATCTTATTGACTATCCCTTTGTGGAACCAGCCCAAATTCCTTTAAAAATATTCTGAAAATCCCACAAAAGTTAGATCCATCGTGCAGTACGGACCTAGCCAAAGCAGAACTACAATAATCGCACCTGCAATGAGCCGAAGTCACGATCCATTTAATCAAGACAACGCTAGCAAAACATGCAAAGGACCATAGCGTTGAAGAATTCCGGGTGACAGCAGCCATGTAAGGAAACCTCTCGGCCAGAGGTAACGAGGAGTTATCATTTAACGCGATCACTCCCATGTCTCTCGTAAACTTGTAGACACCTCCACCTTGGAGCCCATACTCCCGTTTCCTCTCCTCAACGGTGATGTCTGTCGCGAACTTCACCATGATGCAAACAGCCAAGATGGCCAGGAATATTGTTGTGGACAGTATAATACATGCAGCTTTCATTGTTATATAAATATAGTGATATGTAAACAGATATTTGGAGACATTTTTAAATTAGATTGTCAATTTATAGTGTCAAAGTTTTAAAAAGTGGGGTTTTTGAATTCTGATGGGTCTATGTTTATGATCATCGCCTATAATACTTATTCCCAGAGTGTCGGTCGAATCTGTTAGAGAAGTCGGTCTTTCGAATAAAAAGCGATGCAATTGCTAAACTTAGGCACTTGTAATTCCATCAGGAACATTAAAAACCGGCCAAGTATGATTCGGACTTGCGCACAAGAGGTTCTGTTCGAAAACGGCAAAAAAAATCAAGTTTGTTGTATGGGAGCCCCCTTAAATATTTATTATATTCTGTGTTTTAGTATTTGTTGTTATAGAAGCAACAGAAATACATCATCTGTGAAAATTTCAACTTACTATTTCATGAGATACTGCCCATGACAAACGGACAGTCTCACGGACGGAAGTCTCAGTAATAGGGCTCCCGTTTTACTCTTTGGGTACGGAAACCTAGAAATGTAATAGAAAATGACCGTGTTTGCCATAAACACTCCATTAGGTAGGCATGTACTCCAATGTACGTAGATATTTGCTGCTTCGAAAGACCGTTAATGCATAGGTATATACACCTACACTAGGCACAGCTTTTGAGAATTTTATGTACCTAAATAGGTAACCGTCGTTAAGAAAATAACCGTAATAGTTATCGTACCTACGAGTATAATAGTGCACGGCCCCATGAATGTCTTTGTAGGTATTGGATTGGAAGGCGCATCATTTTGTTCGTTAGGCACTACACACCCACAATTTGCCAGTATTTTTAGTCCCACGTCCAAGAGGGCAAGTCTATTGCCGTCACCGGGCACATTTATAATGGGATATGTCCAAAATGGCCGAATGAATTTAATAAAAAGTAACATACTTATAAGTTATAAGTTATATTTATATTATAATCGTAATATAACTTATATTATTACATACTTATAAGTTATATTACGAGTATAATAACCTACTTATTGCTATGTCTGCCTGTATAGGAATTGTCTGTCCTCTCAATATATGAGAGGGAACAATATTTAGCAATGTCGACGTTTTAATGTCTTCTATTTTAGCGAAAATAATGCTATTATTTGAAAAAGTTTGAACATCATACTTACCATTGCTATATTTAGCAATGTTAAATATGCGGAATCCGAGATGCCCAGGACTTTAATTGTCTGTGCCACAGCGGCTGGCATATAAGATTTTGTTGCCTTTCATCAACATTTCATTGCAAGGAAACGGGTTTCAAATTTAGTTTTCAAAACTATAATATAGCTGCTTATTTTTTTTAATGTATTCGGCCATTTTGGACATTACCCACTTTCTAGAGAGCCCAGTGACGGCAATAGGCTTGCCCCCTATTACGTGAGACTAAAAATACTGGCAAATTGTGGGTATAGGCGTGATGTGTGTGTGTGTAAATATTATTTAAAAAACAGAGAGGGACTGTTCAGCAAGTGCACAACGTGCAAGTCAGATCGACGAGTCCTGTAAGATCTTGGATGCATGCAAACATTTCTTATAAAAATAATTCTTTGAGATATTATTTGCTTACTAATAAAATACATATATATGGTCGCGCCTCTTTCCCATGGGGCTAGGCAGAGACTATGGAATTCTACTTGCTATGATCCTGGCATACTTCTTTCGCTTCTTCCACTTTCATAACTATCTTCATGCACGCTCTCCGGTTCTGGATACTCTTGCCCTGGCCTTTGGTCAAAACATCTCGGATTTGATCGAAGTACGTTCACCTAGGTCGACCCTTACCCGCCTGTCCATTCACGCCCGCCTTATGTATCTGTTTCGTCAATCTTCTTTCATCCATCCTTTCTACGTGCCCGAACCATCTAAGCATACCTTAAATATCCTTATCCCAAAATATTTCACAGTTTATTATGTTCTGTAAATACTAAGCGGTTTAAATCGATGTCCTTTGCTTAACACACAATCTACTTACTCTAAAAAGAAATTTTAAATTTAAGTTAGTAATGTCTAAACAGGTAACTTATATTAATTTATTAATATTTCCCACCGAAAATAACGTTGAGAAATGATTTACAACGAATTTATAACTTTCCATCTTATACACGCGCCATTTGTAAACCAATACTAATGCTCAATGACACGTAAAACATTGTACTTTAAACCTTAAATTATGGAAATATAAGGTTTAACTTACTCTGAATAATATCCTAATTCTTTTAGACATTGTATTTTAAACGTTATCAGGTTACTAAAAGGTTGAGTTTTGTATGTGATATGTACAAGAGGGTGCGTTTACGAAGATAGTTTTATTTTCTGTATACCATTAGAAGATGAATAGTAAGAAACTTTGACGTAGAATATTTTCCCGCTAAAATAATAATTCTAGGTTATTTTTTTAGTTTTTTTTTCTACAAAAGTGCCAGTTCTATCAATAGATGCACCATATAGATGATGATGATTTTGTCGAGTTAGAAAATTCTGATATTTTTATAGGGTCCGTACACAAAGCAACCGCATTTCGGACCTGCGTTGCGGTAACGTGTTGACCTTTGGGTCCGTCATTGAATCTTCCTGTACTTATAAACCTCTATGAGAGAGGGAGAGTTCCCTCAGTCGGGATTTTGGGACCCATAACCACCTCGTCTGGATATGGTGAACCTACTAATCAAACGATGAGGCTTCGGCACACATCTTTAAAATTTCCAATGGCTAGAATTATAGGCCTTTACCTCTACGAAAAAACAGACTTGTAAATTCCTAGACTTAACCAATAGTGATCGGACATTGAACTCACGATATCCAAACACAAGACTAGTAACCCCCTCAGCCGCCAAGCGTAACAATGCTAGTTACCAGGCGTGAGGCAGTATGGTCTTAGGACTCTAGCCTGACAGGCAAATTTACAAAAAAAAAAATTACCAGGTGTGAAAAATACCGTATTTAATTTAATTTTTTTTTTCAAAATTACAGTACAGCTGCTAAGTACTTTTTATTAAATTCATTCGGCGATTTTGGACATAACCCATTATAAATGTGCCCGGTGACGGTAATAGGCTTGCCCCCTATTACGTGGGAGTATTTTTAATACTGGCAAATTGTAGGTGTGTAATGCACCTCTGCCTACCCCTTCGAGATATAAGTAAGCGTGATATGAGTCTTCAATATTTTCAACCAACTTCCAAAAAAGGAGGAAGTTTTAATCATTCATCATCTTTGGACAAGGTGAACTGATTCAGATTTTTTTTTTAAATGAAAGCTACAACTTCCCAAGTGATCCCATTTCAATTTGGTCCCATTTCGGTCATGTGAAGTCGGTTGTTGTGTCAATTTTTAACGAGTATTTTTGAGCGGAGTTTACGAAGCTCTTTCTTGGGCGACTCGTGTATTTCGTTCGTGATCGAACTCCTCCTAAACGACTGGACCGATCTTTTTGAAATTTGGCACGGTCATAGTGACCATCACCGTGAGTGCATACCTATATCTGAATTCATAAAGATCGGTCCAGTCGTTTAGGAGTTCGACCCGGATCGACAAACTCAGCTCAATTATTGCAACAGCAGAATGTATTGCATACCTAGTATATATTATGATGCCTTATTTTATACAACTACCAGTCACTTGTACTATTAAGGCTGATTTACACAGGGCCAGTTACTGACTCCGAATTCGAGACAAGTCAGCGCTGACCCGAGAAAAACCCAATGTAAATTGATTTGAAGTCAGTACAGCGGCGGGAGGTCAGTTTGTTGTTATGTTAGTTGTTGTATGTTGTTTATTGTTTATATAGAGCCAGTAGTAAGTCAGCACTGACCTCGCACCGCTATACAGACTTCAAATCAATTTACATTGGGTTTTTCTCGGGTCAGCGCTGACTTGTCTCGAATTCGGAGTCAGTAACTTGCCCTGAGTAAATCAGCCTTTCGGTGCCCTCACTACGAAGGTTTTCGAATTCAATCCGCCAGTATTTACCCTTTATTTGTAACCCTCGCTGTTTATACAATCATATTTTGTTACTTAGATAAGTCCCATACTAGGATATCGAAAATCAACAGTAGGCCTAGCACAGCCAGCGTTAATTTTAGTCGATCGACATTTTTATTTATTTATTGAGACTTTAAACAGTTATAGTGTGTAAATGATTATTAGTAAGACCCTAAGTATTACTAGTAGAAATATAATTAATTATAAGATTGTTTATTATAATTTATAATAAATCTTTAATTGAACGTGTAACCAACGTCCGCAAAATAATGTTATAGATTTAGGTGTACATATCTTCTTTATATACCTATATAATTCTACTGTACGTGTGTTTGTCACTGAACTCCTCCTAAACGGCTGGACCGATGTTGATGAAATTTTTTGTGTGTGTTAAAGGGGATTCGAGAATGGTTAAGATTCACAATTTGGTTCTTTTTTTTTTTGCAGGACAACGTCTGTCGGGTCCGCTAGTATTATAATAAAAATGAAGCGCCGTTCGTTTGTCTCGCTAAAACTCGGGAACGGCTGGACCGATTTCGCTGATTTTGGTCTTGAAATATTCCTGGAAGTTCAGGGAAGGTTTAAAAGTAAAATTTTAGGCGGTACGAAGTTCGCCGAGACAGCTAGTACCAGTTACTGATGTTCTATTCTACATGGCGTCTATCTAGCACTAGGCTGCTCCCTATTACGTGAGACCCCACAAAGCTACTGACAAAAAGTCTCCTGGGAAGTTCATAACATGGACTATCTTCATAAATATTTTCAGATTTTTCGAGCCAGCCGTTTAGATTTTAGAGGGGAGCTCTGTTTTCCAAAAAAAATGGGCTTTAAAGTTGAATATCTCGCGAACGAATAAGTACTTAAATCAAAAAATCATCTTAGTAACCTCTCAATGTTTTTAAAAGACCTATCTAATGATACCTCACACACCGGGGTAGACGCAAGAAAAAGAAATCGTATTCTGGTCACGTGTACGGTAGGTACACCAAAAAAAAAAATTTTCAAAATTTTCTTTTAGCACTTTGTCAACGTAGTAAATATACATATTCATGCAAAGTTTCATCTTTCTAGCACTTACCGTTTAGGAGGAAAGCCGGGGAGGGACAGACGGAAAAAAATAAGGGTTCCGAAACTCAAGAAACTATTTTTATAATGTTCTTTCTCCACCAATGCCTACCCTTATGGTTATTTTAAATTCTATTTTTTCTACTTGTCCCTCCAAAGGTTGCCTGTAAGAAATCACTTTAAGTGATAAGGCCGCCATTTGTACATATTTAAACTTGGATATTTTATTGTGTATGTTGTATTGAGTCTTAACTACAAATTAGAGTTTAGGATATTAGTTCGGTATCAGTTTCTACGACCAGCAGGCCTATTTCGTATCTCATTTGACAACTCATAGTGATGATCACTTTGAAAAGTGTTTAACCAGTGGTTGTAAACGGGTGGTTTCGTATTGGCTATCATCAGTGACCTACTAGGATTACTTCATGTGCACCAAATATGACTGATAGTCACTATAACACATTTTGACAGATGTTTGCGTATCGATGAATACAAGATCGCGGTCGCGCAAACGTAGTTATCATCAAATAGATAGTCATTATAATTGTCACATTTTTTGCGAAAGACACTCGTAGGCAGTGTTTTATGATACTGATGATCACCGAAGCCGGATGTTTGAGCGAAATAAGCGTTATGGTTTTTGTAGATTCTATTTGTTTTATTGCGCGCATCGAGCCGAAGGCGAGCGGAACTCTCAACGGGTGACTCAAATTATTTTTCAAACGATTTATGTTAAATTGTTTCTCGGCGAATATTTGGCCGATTTCGAATTTTCTTGCACTCATCAAAAGCTTACAGAATTACCCAGGTTATTACGATGCCAGAATTTTGAATTTAACCTCGCTTCGCTCAAATATATATGCTGCAGCGTAACGGTACGTTTCGCGACTGCGGCGACCTAGTTTATTGTTTTTCTTCGGTTTGGTGGATTTGAGACAAATAAAAAAACAATACATTTATTTGTACATTATTTATTTTATGTTACTTATAGGTATAATATAGGCTTTTTTTTAAATTCCGCGGCCGCTCTCACCTCCGTTGCCGGGCGCCTCTGGTACACACGCAGAAGGTATTTCCAGTGGCGCCCGGCGGACTTTGACCACATGTGTGGTCTCTACGGGGGTTTGGTCGGAATGAAAATCCCGCGTCGTTGGGGTAGGGTGTTCTCCCGCGTCGGTGAGTGAATCTGGCTGCGTGCTATGGGGTATAGGCCCCGCAACAAGCAATCCTTCTAGTCTGCTTCTGTAAGGACGGCGGGTGGCGATCCCGCCGTCCTCAGGCTCCGATCATGGAGGTCAATGGTCTTGGGCGCAGATAAGTCTGCGGAGCCCTCGCCGCTGACTACGGAACTCGGCGGGGAGGGTACGCTCCCTCTCCCTCTCGGCCGCCTCCTTCGCGAGCATGACTTGCTCGCAGAAGGACACGGCCATAATATAGGCCTTATATAAATGTTATGCCATAGAAAGTTATTTTAAGAACAATAGTAACCCACATTTCTCGGGTAGCTCGAACAGCCGGAGGTCCACTGGCCCACCCGGAAAGCGGCCCAACGTTATAAGTATCAAGATGGAATTCCGCAAATCTACAAGCAGTTGCATTTGCCTCAATGATACTCTCCTTCTTGCAGGTATCCTAAAATAGACATTATTTATATCAGTATAATCGGTAACTTGTTTATGTACATTATAATGTATTCTACACACTTGCAAATAAGAAAATAATTGCGTTTATTAAGACTTAATTTACTTTACTTAGTAAAGAAATTGATGACAACTTTCTTCAGTTTAAACAAAACAGTATATCGATTCAAGGTGCATATTATACTTACTTTTATAATTATTTTCACAATATTGCACAATTAATTAAACTAAATATTATAATAAATTCTCGCTGTTTGATCCGCAAGTGTTCAAACAGTGGTGTGGTCGAATCCAAACAATTTCAAACAAAACATTTTTAAATTTTACGCGCGATTTTGAGTATAATCCCGTTTCAATCCGCCTAAATTCAAATTTTTTTCAAAAATGTGGTATCATAACGCATAAAATGGTTTACTCAACTTAGCCGTGATATTTGATACTCAAGTTCATTGCCTTTGTCCCTTGGCCCTAAACTAACCCCTGTAATTGGAAGTGTCCAGTTTTATTGCACATTACCGACAATGCATATGGTTTGAGTTGCACTGCTAATTTGATCCATAGGGTAAGCAGTTACCCTGGTCTGACTAGCTGACCGCCGTGGCTTCGCCCGCATGATGATGTTTTTTTTCTCTTTTGTTTTCTTTCTCTTTGTTTACTTGTGTTCACGTGACGTTTCATTTCGATATATTATTATTATTATTATATTTATGTAAACTACTATCCGGCCGTCCCTGAAAACCAGCGCTGTCTGACTTGCACCATCACGCAGATAGTATTACGCTGAGGGACGGCCGTTTATTCCACGTTAGTATTTGTAAGTTAACATTGGTCCAATTTTTTTATTATATTTATTTTTTAGTTTTGTATTTTCTTGCTTTGTAACCTGTGTAAGTGTTTGTTTTGTTTTGTGGAATAATAAATGTTTCTTTCTTTCTTTCATATAGTTTTCTCGATCCCAGTTCCCATGGGAACTCATTACCGGAATAAAGGTACTTAGCTTATGCATTCAGAGATAAGTTATCATAACATAGTATAAAATTTGTCAAGCTACCAAAGCCAGGGGTGTCCGCGAAAGCCCTTCTTACCCATGGTACTACCAATGGTACTACTGGTAGTATTATGGGGGATTATTTTTTGCCCGGCGTACTACAAGGGCGAAGCTTCATAAGCTGAGGACTGCAAGCCCGATATATGAGGTAACAAACATAAAAAAATAAAGCAGTCGAATTGAGAACCTCCTCTATTTTTGAGGTCGGTTAAAAATCAAAGTTATGTATAGTATACTAAAAGCAGTCGAAATGAGAACCTCCTCCATTTTTGAGGTCGGTTAAAAATCAAAGTAAAATTACAACTGATTTTTTCTATTTTATTTCATACGCTATTATCACTACAGGCATAATTGTTCGCGGTGGCTAACGTCCAGAGTTTTCCCGGGTTTGCTCTGTTGATGTTGCATGCTTTTCCAAAACGCTATCATATTTCGATAATAATGAAACTAATTCTAAAAAGTTCTCTATTTAATGAATCTTTGGACTCGTCATGTCCTCTAAAAGGCAATTTCTGTTGCGCTAAATGACAAACTACATCTACAAGTTTTTGAAAAATACTACGGTTTTGGACAACTTGCTGATTGTGTTTTGAAATTTCTTCAGCAAATTGGCGTGACAAGTGAGTTTTACTTACTTTAGAAATACACAAATCTGGCGTTGGTTTAGGAGAGACAACTAACGACTTTCTCTGATCAAAACTTAATGATTTTACCCTTTGGTCTTTTAATAAAACGTTACCACAACAGCACCTCTTTCATTCTTTCGCCTTTTTCCAAATACACCTATACTACGCCAATGATAGTAACAACCAATTATATGAACTGTAGGAAAATTAGCTAAAATTGCATTTATTGTTGCAAGCTCAAAGTCGCAGTTAAAGTAAATTGGAGGAAAAGTTGGCAGTTGAGATTTAATTTTAATTCGAATACGTTTGTAATATGTATATTATAAAGTAATGGTAAGTAAGATGTTAAAACTTTTCAAAATATAATAGCATTATTTTCGCAAAAACAAAAGACGATAAAACGTCGACAATTGTTTCACCTCTAAACGAGGCATTCTCAAGACTGTCTCAGAGAGAACAGCAAAATATGAAGCCAGAACAATATTTGCTTTTAAGTATGAATGTGTAAATATCGCTAGCGCGATGTAGGATTTGTCACAATAACTAACGTGGGTAGAAACATTAAGTTGTGCTAACAAAATTCAAAATAGGTATTCAAAAAAGATAAAAACACTACTCTTTATTACATAGAAAATGCAGAGTGACATACAAACCAACAAACAACTACTGTGTCTGTCCGTTGTTTGTTAGAAAGAAGTTTCCGTTGAAAAGTTTTAACATCTTACTTACCATTACTTTGTCATGGGTGTTCGCCAGGTAACGCCTGTTTCTATCCAATATATGTATATTATGTTAAATGGATTATATGGATAAGTAGTACCAGGGGTAATGCAACATCTCCTGTGGTACTACCAGACGGAGCAGTATTATCATTGGGTAGTACCACGGGTAAGTTGCGTCCGAAAGTTATGTATAAATATAGGATAAAGATTAATGACAGAATTTTCAAATTCGGTTAAGTAGTTTCAGAACGCATACATACTAACAAACAATCAAATCTCTTTATAAAATTACTAAGTCTAATTGTAACCCGTGGCTCCGTTTCGCTGTAGGACATCTTTTATGATTACAACTTTTTTTCATTTCACCAGTACAACCTATGTAAAGAGAGTCGCCTCTCTCCTTGGATATTTATGCCAGACATTCATCCGCCATAAAAAAATTGTAAAGAGGTTCCACCAAGATTTTGGGACCCGAGTCGTCCTTACCAACACGCGGTCCACTTGCAAACAAACAGACGATGTTCCGGACAATAATATTAAGTCTTCGGAAACAGCAATGGGTTCGCCAACCCACGTCAGTCTACGGATGCACGCGGATAACTTGAACCTTAGACAGGTTGATATAAGTAGCCCCCTTATCACCCAAATTCCAATAAATCTCAGTTATTCCTTATTCCACTCTCAGTACACACTTTCCAATCACTTGGTAAAGTGCTCAATCTATCATCGAAGGCCCTTTTAACTCCGAAACCGCTCGTCCGTTAGTGCAACATAATTTAATTGAATAACCCATAAATATCTGTTTGCGCTAACCGGGTTACAACCCCAACGAGATAGTTGAGAGCGTCGATATATTTCTTATGTTATTTAGGGTCCAATGCGCTAAATGTTAACGTGGAATTTACTTTATGGTTAACTGTTATTTGATACTTCAAACGTGATGATTATGAGATATCATAATGTTCTCTGACAATAATTACTTAAGACTTTTTATTATGTAATACTGAGTGTCTCTGAGGGATTGCATTCGCAACGAGGTAATCCGTCAGAGAACTGGTGTCACCGACATAGCCCAGCGCATATGCAAGCTAAAGTGGCACGATGGAGCGACGACATTAGTCGTATAGCGGGCGTTGGGTGGATGAAATTGACCCAAGATCGGAGAGTGTGGCGTGTCATTGGAGAGGCCTATGTCCAGCAGTGGACTGATGTGGGCTGATGATGATGACGATGATTATGTAATACTAGCGGACGACCGTGACAAATAGTATACCAAAATCTTCCCCGAGAACCACTCTATTCATTAGGATTTCATTTAATTTCAGGGAAAGTAATAAGAAAATCGGTGCATTCGTTTTGGAGTTTATCGCGAACGAAGCTGCGGAATTGACATTTTACTTGTTGTTGAGCTAAATTCGCCAAAACAGAATTACCTACCTATGTGTACCTAAGTACTAACTTCCGTAAGATTTCCGTAAGAGGTGCAATTTAAAGCGTGACCACATAAGTTCCTTTCCAAAAAAAACTTTAAGAAACTATAGACTGTAGTATGACCACACGATTTTGTATTTGAAAGCAATGAGTTTGTTTTTATCTACTATCGGTACTAGCTAGTAACTAGTTTTTATCTACTACTAGTGTACGACCGCGGCTTCACCAGCTTGACAAATTAAATACACAAAAGCCTTGCTCGAGAACCACTCTATACATTGTCAAAAACCGCATCAAAATCCATTGAGTAGTTTTAAAGATCTAAGCGTACTTACATAGGAACGGAAGTGACTTTGTTATATATTATGTTATGATTTCGTAAAATATTTATTTATAAAGTATAGGACCTTTAATAGTATCTACTTAGGTAATTTGCAAATACGAATGTCGTCGACTCGGATCGAACTAGAGTGGCCATTAATTGTAATATAATCCATAATAAATAATAATATCCTATCCTACAAAAACCAAAAATGAGATATTAAGTATATTTAATTTTTGGTTTTTGTGATATAAATAAATAACATATAATTATATAAATAAATATATGCAGCTAGCAAGTAAAATTCCTCCTCTCTCAAGACAAACATTGTGCTGTGCCCGACAGGATACATAATTGTAACTTTACCTATTTTAATATCTGTACCACTTATTTTTGTTTCGGAGTTTGGGTGTTTTCTATGTATGTTATGTATGTATTTATAAATATATAAGTATGTTTATCAGTTGTCAAGATCCTATAGCACAAGCTTATAGCTTAGTTTGGGCTAGATGACGTTGTGTGAGAATGTCCAACAATATTTATGAAAAAATAAAAAAATATTGAGTGATTTTTTTGTGATCTAGACACATTAATATTTGAGGAATGGTATTGTGTTCGTGAGTGAACAAAATAAATTACTATATTAGTTAGAACCTACAGTCGAAAATAAAAGTTGTTTCCTTATAGCATCTTAAAGTTTTACAAGCAAACAACCCCTCATCTGTCTGCGAGCAATAAATCAGTCCCTCCCCAACGATCAACTCGGTTCGGCTCATTGACTCACATCTACATACTGACATACCCTCTTCTTATATTATACTAGCGGACGTCAGCGGCTTCGCCCGCTTGACAAATAATACACTGAAACCTTCCTCGAGAACCACTCTATCTATTGATGAAAACCGCATCAAAATCCGTTGAGTAGTTTTAAAGACAGGCAGACTGCGGGAAGCTACTTTTTTATACTCACTGTTTTTGTATGATAGTGAAGTAGGTACATCGTAGGCTTGGGTGCTGGCGCTATCGTCTTCGAGGCTCAAGTCATTCTTGCACGTCGTACACCTGCTGATAGACTCTGGCAAATTATCCGAAATATCCGGAAACTATAGCGTGGGACTAAAGGAATGCCTCTGTCCACCGCTTCATGGATAAAGTCGTGATTTGTCATTGCCGGGTACTTAGGATATATTTGACAGATTGTCTGTACAGTTCGCAAGGCGTAAGCTGAGCTTTGCATTTGTGTGAGTGCTGTACGTGAACGTATAAATTTTATCTATCTATATATATAAATAAAAATGAATCGCCGTTCGTTTGTCTCACTAAAACTCGTTAACGACTGCATCGATTTGGCTAATTTTGGTCTTCAAATATACGTGGAGGTTCAGGGAAGGTTTACAAGGCGGTACGAAGTTCGCCGGGACAGCTAGTAATATATAAAAAACCCTATTTTCCTTGGTCACGCCACTTGAACGGCTGGACCGATTTCGCTAATTATTTTTTTGTTGTGTTCGTTATTATCAGGAGAAGGATTTTTTGGTTAAAATAAGTTGTTTCAACACAACTTTTTTTTCCATTAGAAAAATTAATGCGGTACGAAGTTCGCCGGGACAACTTGTATGTAAATAAACGCGCTGTTACAGTAAAAAAATTGATTGACAGAAATAAAAGAAATGAAGAACACTCTCAATTCATAGTTCAAAAACAAAACCTTTCGATACCTATTGAAACATAATGCCAAGTCACATTTTGTAACAAAAAAAAACACAACTAATGGCCAATAATAAAACTGCAAGCTCACATAGACAAGTGTTCCGAGCAGATCGCACTGTATCCGGTTAGATGCTTCCGGCGTGACGTCACTGCCGGGGTGGGGAGGTTTAGCAAATGGCAGTGTAGGGTAAATATGTTATACTCGCTGATAGGAGACAAAGATGACGCCAGGGTGGCTCAATCCCCACTGGCTTAAGGATAATGCTCTAACGAATTAGCTTATTTAGCCAAAATATATTATAGTCCGAGACAACCAGGACTTTAATTGGCTGTGCCATAGCGGCTGGCACAGCCAATTAAAGGGCACCGGGCAAGTAAGATGTAGTTTTGCCTTTAATCAACATAACACAAAAATTATAACATAGCTCTTTATTAATAAAATCACTTGGCGGATTTGGACATAAACAATTTTATAAAAGCCATAAAAATACTTTAGTGCCCGGTGACGGCAATAGGCTTGCCCCCTATTACGTCGGACCAAAAAATACTGGCAAGAGTGGGTGTGTGTGCACCTCTGCCTACCCCTTCAGGAATATAGGCGTGATATATGTATGTTATGTGTGTGATTAATGTATGTAGTTACTTATGTGGAATAGGAATGTCCTCAACCACATCAAATCATGGTGTCCCGAGTAAGCGAGAACAAATTTGTAACATTGGGGATATTCCAACGTTTTCGCTCATAAAGTTTTATAACGAAATATACTTATATTAATATTTATAATATACGTATATCGTACGTCTGTCTGTAAGACACACAGGGGCTTCACATAGAACTCTGATTGATTTGTTAGAACAAGTCTTAAAGGAAACTAGTTATCACGGCGAACTTTGTATCGCATCAAATATAAAAAAAATATATATATATATTTAAAAAAAAAAGAATATTTTAATATTTCATGCAAATGTATGTAAATTGAAAAACGTGACGGACGGACAGACAGACAGACAGACAAACAAATTGTCGTTTTAAATATATAGATGTGTAGTTTTATCTATGTCATATCATTATGCTAATATCTCTGAGAGGATAGTCAGAGGTGCTTTACACACCCACAATTTGCCAGTAGTTACGTATATTCCCCGTTCCTAATAAGAGGAAGGTTAGCCTATAACTAATACCTGCTGGGCACCAAATCCATAGGTATCTAAGTACATCTACATATACAGATAAATAAAATTGAATAGTCTGTGTGTAATTCCAAATTACCTACAGTATTAGGTACTGTACGTCGATATCGTAGTTCCGTCTTTGTTCCGGCTAATCTCTGAAACAGCTAGACCGATTTTAACAAGACATTCACTGGCAAATAGCTGATGTAATAAGGAGTAACTTAGACTGAGATTTTTTTTTCTGAAATGTGATCCCGTGGGTATATCACGCGGGCAGAGTCACCGTAATGTAATCCGTAAGAAGTTTATAAGCAAACAATGAATTGGCTTAAAACAAACCATAAAGAATACAATTATCTTTAACAAACTGCGCATCACTGCACTATGGTCTAATGTAACCACAGACAATGAATTACGTCGGGCATAGACAATTAAAATATTGTTAATGGTCGCGTCAAATGTTATTCATCCCTGGGGGAGAGTTTATTGTGTAAAGTTCGCGAAATTGTCGTAGTTTTTATGACCAAAAGTAGCGCAGTCATTAGTGTTAATATAAAGAGAATATAATTACGAGCTGTCGCCCGTTGGTTCGCCCGCGCTATCTTGGCATTATGGTTCAAATTAAGCACTTTTTAAGAGACTTTTAAACAGGAAGAAGTACATTTTGACGATTCTTTTTTTAATTGAAAGCTTTTGCTTCATGTAAAGTTGTTTTTATTTTGCTTAAATTGTGTGTGATAGTTAAGTTAGATAATTGATACAATATAGGTATTACCTATACTCTCCAAACAGGCGTGATGCAAGTGTGGAGCTGACTCAAAAATAGAATATTAAAGTCAGCACTAATACGACAGAACGCAGTACATATACCTAATGATTCCAAATCAATTTTACACTAGATAGGTACCTAAGTATCAGCGCGATCAGCACTGCCTTGACTGCCTTGTATCGAATTTCCCCCCCTCTCTAAATCAGGTTTTAATTTAATTTTTTCAATGAAGACTAAGCAGCATCCTAACGTAGGCAGATACGAAGGTGCATCATAAAAACTTAGGCCTCGGAGCTTCACAAAATCACCAATAGATAATAAAATATTTTTTAAACGACGCCCTCGACTCCCATCTAGTAGTCACAGCAATTAAGTGTTGCCATCTATTTAAAAACTCCCCATTTGTTTGTAAGCAGTTAACAGTTGTACAAATTACTATGATAAATGTTTCGCGGTTTTAATGAATAAACGTTTTATGGAATTATTTGAACTGACTTCAGAAAAGTTGGATGTTTTCAATTTAGAAGTTTTTATTTTGTGACTATATTATGACATCTACGGCTTTGTCCGCGTGGAATAGTCTTTTTAAATCCTAAGTCCGTACAAGCTACTAATTGTAACATCAGCTATCAACAAGTAATATCCAGTTAAAATAGGCCCAGCCTTAAGGACATCTATGGCAGTCATTACGGGTAGTTGGAGCCCTGAAAAAATTGACTAGCTAAACTACAAAATTACGATATCATCAATGGGCTGTGGAGGTCAGATGGCTGTTATTTCACGGTAAATATAGAAGTTCAGCCAATTTGCAGTTATTGAAAAATGATTAGCGGACCCTAACTGGGTTAGGAGAAGACTCAATAGATGATAAATATGTACTTTTGTAAAGTCGGTTTGCTGTGTATTTTATACTTAATAATCTCCCATCTCTAAGTTTCATTACTCAGAAACTTTTATCAGAAAATCGAAAAATTCGTCTACACGACGTCGTAACTAAGATGGCGGACTGATAACTGACAATAAAATTGTACTATTCTCCTGATTTATAGATAGAGGGGTGCTTCAGTATTTAGCTGACATGAACAAATTTATTATAGAACCATAGACAATCGTTGTTTTTATTCTACATGAAAAACCAAACTTCAGATAAAACGTTTTTAACGGATTGCATCGCGAAGCTTTTAAGGGTACCCAAAGTAAAAACGAGAACCATCCCGTCGTCCGTCCGTCTGTCACCAGACTGTATCTCATGAACCGTGGATCATGTTCGCGTGACCCGAACGTTAAACGTTCGTTTCTCTGCCGAATGATAGTGGCCTGGAATGCCCTGCCTGTGCACGTGCTTCCTCCCACATATAATCTTGGGTTCTTTAAGCGGAGCGCGAAGAGGCACATCAGTAGGTCGTCAAGTTGAGGGCTACTCTCTATAGTATTGTGTGCTGTGAGAGTGGCCCACAATCGCTAGACGTCGTCACGACTTACCACCAGGCGGGCGGCGTCAATATGGCGAACCCAATATAAAAAAAAAGTGATAATAAGAAAGTTGAAATTTTCACAGTTGAAGTAGGTATTTCTTTTCCCGCCATAACAACTAATACTTAGGTACTAAAAAGCAGAATATTCCGAAGGGGTAGGCAGAGGTGCAATACACGCCCACAATTTGCCAGTATTTTTAGTCCCACGTAATAGGGGGCAAGCCTATTGCCGTCGCGATTCAATCCGTTATAAAAAGTGTTTTATATGGGTACATAGACACAAAAACCGATTTCAAATTACTGGAATGGGACTAAACTGACATGGGACCACACAGGAAACTGAAGCTTTCAATTTTTTTTAATCAGTACACCCAGTCGTGACATATTAGGTAACAAACATAAAAAAAAAACATTTGAGACGTCAGTTAACAAAAGAAAATAATACGAGTACCTATATATCGAAAATGCAGACATGGTTCAGACTGAATCAGGTTTTATTTATTTAGGTAAGTACACAAAACAGAAAATACATAACAAAGTTCAGTTCCAAATTCAGTTCCTAAACTTGTGTACTCAACATGACCAATAATGTAGGAAATTAATAGCCTAAAGTGGAATCAAAGACACCAAATATTAATAATAAAAAAAACACAGATAGAAACAAAAAAATAACAAAAATTCCTAAAGTTTAACTACTATAACTTATAATAAAGAGGTATGTACCTATATATCTCAATAATCGCGTAAAAGAACCGTTAGTCTTTATTTATAATACTATAACTTACACATAAGTTTGTTTGTATTGCGCTTAAACGATAGGGAACCCTGGAAGAACACATCTATCTCGTTGTTACTACTATGTTGGTGTAGGAGCTCGTTGTATAGACGACACATCCGCACTATATGATTATAGAAGCATGTGTTGTTTATGTAAACCTTTAGAGCGAAGGTATATTGTAACTAAGAGGTACTCCTAATTAATAGCTAGAAGAGTGTGGTAAGAGACCCAATCAACATATCTGGGCCCCAATCAACCCTCATCTGCCCGTGTAGCATCTACTGATAAGTGGAAAAGGTTCTGGCAAATATTATACAGATATTAACACTGCTGAAACGGCAATAGGATTGCCCCTCATTACGTGGGATCAAGAGACTAAATTCTTTAATATTGTATAAAAAAGTCATTGCAACCTCTCAAAGGAATAAAATTCCACGTGAAAACACTTTTCATTGATATTCCACTTTTTTGGTCGCAGCGTGATCTTATATTAAACACAGCCGTCTTCAATAAATGGGTTTCGAATCAGAAAATCCTGAGAAAATTTCATTTGTGCAAAGAAACCCGTCAACTGTATAAATATTTAGTTCAAAGTTGTTTTCACAAACTAAGTACCTACTTAGAGTACCAAAATCATTACCCTCTCTTTCATTTTACAAGATGGCGGTTCGCTTTTCGCGCCCACCTGTTCGCCGCGCTCTCCATTGGTTGGTTTCCCGCGGTTGGATACACCCATCGTAAGGTAGGCAAGGAAACATTATATATACAGCCTAAATATACACAATCATAGCTGCCTATTATATACGTCTGTACATTACAAGTAGGTAAATGTGCGTCAAAAGATCGATACATCTCTCAGGAAAGTAGACAAAAAAAAAATTACGCTATTTTCGCGCGGTTTTCGTCCATGGTCAGTCTAATCTTCAATAGCCGAACATTTCGTCTCGGGTCCGCCCTCGTAAGGATAACCCTAGGGCTGTTGGGATGTTGTCGGTATCGGTCATCGTAGCTCAGTTGGTCAGAGCATTCCAGGGAAAGGCCGTGGGTTCGAGTCCTTCCGATGACATCAGTTTTTGAGACCTATTTATAATTTCTTTCTTAATATTTTATGTCATTATGTCCAAAATGGCAGAATGAATTTAATAAAAAGTAGCAGCTATATTGTAATTTTGAAAAAAAATTGAAACCCGTTGCCTTGCTATGAAATGTTGATTAAAGGCAACAAAATCTTACGTGCCAGCCGCTGTGGCACAGCCACTTAAAGTCC
Organism: Nudaria mundana; assembly: GCA_963556515.1. Taxonomy (NCBI): domain Eukaryota; kingdom Metazoa; phylum Arthropoda; class Insecta; order Lepidoptera; family Erebidae; genus Nudaria; species Nudaria mundana. The sequence continues at coordinate 10,600,779 of OY748315.1, forward strand.
TGGGCGTCTCGGACTATTCACCCTTCTATGTTTACTAAGATCGGTTTATTAAGATAGGTACTTATGTAAGTCCTACTTATATAAGGGAGATTTTAATATTACCTCATGCATCACTGAGAGGAGACATTAAAACTAAAAAGGACTAAGTACCTATCTATGGTCGTTAAACAATACTTTTTTTGCCATAAACTAGGGAAGTAAACTTATTATGCTAAATGCACTACACACGTCCATGATTTTATAATTTTACTTACAGTATTCACGCGTGATTGATGTATGTACAACATTAATGACGATAATGACAAACTAGGCTGCATCGGTGAATTCATTTGCCTATGGATGATAAAAAATTCCAAAAAAATAATTAAAAGTGGGTAGGTACTTCAATGTAAACTTGCAACATTACATTACTATTATTGTAATTCTAAGAACAATACCGATATTGAGTGCAATAAAGAGATATGTATAAACAATATTATATAAATTATCCTGAACTCAGAGGTAAATATTTTTATACGAGTGGTATATTATCAAAAATTCACAGTGCCGCCTCGAGAATGTCTTATCTACCTTCACTGTTGCAACTGTGTGCTGAACATTTATCTAATCAGGCGATTAACAATGAACCCCTGAGGGATTACTTGATCGGTATAGACCTTCCAGAAGTAAGAATAGAATACATCAAACATAATAAGTTCTACGATCTGTGTGACTTCTCATGTTTTGTCCGACTGAGTGAGCGGGAATTACGTGCCGTGAGCCATATAATTCGATCACGACCAAGGTGGGCTCCGCGAAATGATTTCAATTTAGAAATTGGTGAAGAACAGACTTTATATATTTCTACTCTGCCAGATCTAGGCTCAAATATGCTCAAATTGGATTTTCCTAAAGGTGTTTATGGTCTGTGTGAATTTTATAAAGGGTACCTATTAAAAAAGAAGGAGTACGCGCCAAAAATACAAGATACAATCAAAGTTTTTAATACTGTTGAAGGAGACAGAGGATTAGGCAGTACTTACTGGGGAGGAGACACGAAACTTAAACACCACCTACGTATATTTAATGAATTCGTTAGTGAATTTGTGAGAGAACGAGAATGGTGGGAGCACAACTCGGATTATCCCTTCAGAACTGTGGTATCTCGTATGGATGTTTATTCAAATTTCCCTTTACTTTTTTATATAACAGTAAAACTTGAACTTGAAGAATTACGTACAGTATTTCTGTCTTGCCCTACTCTAATAAACAATTGTGGTAACGTACACGTTTGTTGGTATGTTAATTGTCTAAAAAGAGGGCGCATAGGCATAGCTGTCAAACAGAATAAACTTTTTAATTTGATAAATAGACAAGCAGGCTTAGGCTTGTTAGCAACAAAAGGATACAGAGCTATAGGCAATTTTTATTATAAACCAATAAAAATTGATTCTGACAGTGAGGAAACTGAAGAAGATTATAATTTTGAGATTGTATATCGTCGTGGACATAAATATAAGTGTGAATTTGACGAGTGCCATTGTGATACCACTTTTAGAGCACCGTTGGTCACTACGAGTGATGAATTCGACGAGTCTTGGGCCTCGGACATCGAGAACAACGAGGTCGACGATATCGACGCCGATGACGATGACGTCGACGACGGCGAACACGAAGACGACGACGAAGATGACAACGATAATTTAAATTAAGAACGTAACCGATCACCATGACGTTTGCTGTCATTATTTTATTTTTTACAAACTCTCTTGACCCAATTGTCTATGAAATTGGCAGCTGTCAACGATGAAGACATAGATCTATAAAATGACATTAATAATTTGAATTTTATGTAAATAATTATGTTCAATTTAATGGATTTTGTAATCAGAAAATATTTTTCAGATTTTATTTTATAATTATATTATGTAAAGTTTTATAATGGATGTCAATTACATAAAATATAAATAAATTATGACTAACTTTTATTTTATATGAGACTGCCTAGCCCCCTTTCCTGTACTCCAAGGTTAACTGCTGTATTTCTGCTATTGCTAGCGTGATTACCTTGAAGACTATCTGGGAACCTGGATTACAACATGAGGCGTTTTCTGAGCAGAAGTCAGAATTAAAACTTAACTCTTACCTACTATGATAGGTAATACTGGGTTTTGCTCCGCTGTAATACCTCTGGTTTATACCACCGGTGGTAGAACGGGTAAAATTGGTATGCTCCATGGTTTCCTTCAGGGGTACGGTAGAGCATATGTTCACAAATGTTAAAAATGTATTTTAGGGGTCTACTGCGGATGTAAAGGATGTCCCGTCTTGGTGAGTAACAGTAGCTTAGGTGAATTAAACAAACACATTTAGGGGTCTACTGCAGATGTAAAGGATGTCCCGTCTTGGTGAGTAACAGTAGCTTAGGTGAATTACACAAACACATTAAGGGGTCTACTGCAGATGTAAAGGATGTCCCGTCTTGGTGAGTAACAGTAGCTTAGGTGAATTACACAAACACATTTAGGGGTCTACTGCAGATGTAAAGGATGTCCCGCCTTGGTGAGTAACAGTAGCTTAGGTGAATTACACAAACACATTTAGGGGTCTACTGCAGATGTAAAGGATGTCCCGTCTTGGTGAGTAACAGTAGCTTAGGTGAATTACACAAACACATTTAGGGGTCTACTGCAGATGTAAAGGATGTCCCGTCTTGGTGAGTAACAGTAGCTTAGGTGAATTACACAAACACATTTCACTGTTCAACTCTATTGTAGACACTTGATATAATCAAAGTACCATCATTAATTAGACATTCAACTTGTCTGTTGTTCTTATAACTTGTATGAAGTACGATGGCTTGGTCGTAGATGTAGAGCAGTGGCCACTGCAGATGTAAAGGATGTCCCGTCTTGGTGAGTAACAGTAGCTTAGGTGAATTACACAAACACATTTAGGGGTCTACTGCAGATGTAAAGGACGTCCCGTCTTGGTGAGTAAAAGTAGCTTAGGTGAATTACACAAACACATTTAGGGGTCTACTGCAGATGTAAAGGATGTCCCGTCTTGGTGAGTAACAGTAGCTTAGGTGAATTACACAAACACATTTAGGGGTCTACTGCAGATGTAAAGGATGTCCCGTCTTGGTGAGTAACAGTAGCTTAGGTGAATTAAACAAACACATTTAGGGGTCTACTGCAGATGTAAAGGATGTCCCGTCTTGGTGAGTAACAGTAGCTTAGGTGAATTACACAAACACATTTAGGGGTCTACTGCAGATGTAAAGGATGTCCCGTCTTGGTGAGTAACAGTAGCTTAGGTGAATTACACAAACACATTTAGGGGTCTACTGCAGATGTAAAGGATGTCCCGTCTTGGTGAGTAACAGTAGCTTAGGTGAATTACACAAACACATTTAGGGGTCTACTGCAGATGTAAAGGATGTCCCGTCTTGGTGAGTAACAGTAGCTTAGGTGAATTACACAAACACATTTAGGGGTCTACTGCAGATGTAAAGGATGTCCCGTCTTGGTGAGTAACAGTAGCTTAGGTGAATTACACAAACACATTTAGGGGTCTACTGCAGATGTAAAGGATGTCCCGTCTTGGTGAGTAACAGTAGCTTAGGTGAATTACACAAACACATTTAGGGGTCTACTGCAGATGTAAAGGATGTCCCGTCTTGGTGAGTAACAGTAGCTTAGGTGAATTAAACAAACACATTTAGGGGTCTACTGCAGATGTAAAGGATGTCCCGTCTTGGTGAGTAACAGTAGCTTAGGTGAATTAAACAAACACATTTAGGGGTCTTCTGCAGATGTAAAGGATGTCCCGTCTTGGTGAGTAACAGTAGCTTAGGTGAATTAAACCAACACATTTAGGGGTCTACTGCAGATGTAAAGGATGTCCCGTCTTGGTGAGTAACAGTAGCTAAGGTGAATTAAACAAACACATTTAGGGGTCTACTGCAGATGTAAAGGATGTCCCGTCTTGGTGAGTAACAGTAGCTTAGGTGAATTAAACAAACACATTTAGGGGTCTACTGCAGATGTAAAGGATGTCCCGTCTTGGTGAGTAACAGTAGCTTAGGTGAATTAAACAAACACATTTAGGGGTCTACTGCAGATGTAAAGGATGTCCCGTCTTGGTGAGTAACAGTAGCTTAGGTGAATTAAACAAACACATTTAGGGGTCTACTGCAGATGTAAAGGATGTCCCGTCTTGGTGAGTAACAGTAGCTTAGGTGAATTAAACAAACACATTTAGGGGTCTACTGCAGATGTAAAGGATGTCCCGTCTTGGTGAGTAACAGTAGCTTAGGTGAATTAAACAAACACATTTAGGGGTCTACTGCAGATGTAAAGGATGTCCCGTCTTGGTGAGTAACAGTAGCTTAGGTAAATTAAACAAACACATTTAGGGGTCTACTGCAGATGTAAAGGATGTCCCGTGTTGGTGAGTAACAGTAGCTTAGGTGAATTAAACAAACACGTTTAGGGGTCTACTGCAGATGTAAAGGATGTCCCGTCTTGGTGAGTAACAGTAGCTTCGGTGAATTAAACAAACACATTTAGGGGTCTACTGCAGATGTAAAGGATGTCCCGTCTTGGTAAGTTACAGTAGCTTAGGTGAATTAAACAAACACATTTAGGGGTCTACTGCAGATGTAAAGGATGTCCCGTCTTGGTGAGTAACAGTAGCTTAGGTGAATTAAACAAACACATTTAGGGGTCTACTGCAGATGTAAAGGATGTCCCGTCTTGGTGAGTAACAGTAGCTTAGGTGAATTAAACAAACACATTTAGGGCTCTACTGCAGATGTAAAGGATGTCCCGTCTTGGTGAGTAACAGTAGCTTAGGTCAATTAAACAAACACATTTAGGGGTCTACTGCAGATGTAAAAGATGTCCCGTCTTGGTGAGTAACAGTAGCTTAGGTGAATTAAACAAACACATTTAGGGGTCTACTGCAGATGTAAAGGATGTCCCGTCTTGGTAAGTAACAGTAGCTTAGGTGAATTAAACAAACACATTTAGGGGTCTACTGCAGATGTAAAGGATGTCCCGTCTTGGTGAGTAACAGTAGCTTAGGTGAATTAAACAAACACATTTAGGGGTCTACTGCAGATGTAAAGGATGTCCCGTCTTGGTGAGTAACAGTAGCTTAGGTGAATTAAACAAACACATTTAGGGGTCTACTGCAGATGTAAAGGATGTCCCGTCTTGGTAAGTAACAGTAGCTTAGGTGAATTAAACAAACACATTTAGGGGTCTACTGCAGATGTAAAGGATGTCCCGTCTTGGTGAGTAACAGTAGCTTAGGTGAATTAAACAAACACATTTAGGGGTCTACTGCAGATGTAAAGGATGTCCCGTCTTGGTGAGTAACAGTAGCTTAGGTGAATTAAACAAAAACATTTAGGGGTCTACTGCAGATGTAAAGGATGTCCCGTCTTGGTGAGTAACAGTAGCTTAGGTGAATTAAACAAACACATTTAGGGGTCTAATGCAGATGTAAAGGATGTCCCGTCTTGGTGAGTAACAGTAGCTTAGGTGAATTAAACAAACACATTTAGGGGTCTACTGCAGATGTAAAGGATGTCCCGTCTTGGTGAGTAACAGTAGCTTAGGTGAATTAAACAAACACATTTAGGGGTCTACTGCAGATGTAAAGGATGTCCCGTCTTGGTGAGTAACAGTAGCTTAGGTGAATTAAACAAACACATTTAGGGGTCTACTGCAGATGTAAAGGATGTCCCGTCTTGGTGAGAAACAGTAGCTTAGGTGAATTAAACAAACACATTTAGGGGTCTACTGCAGATGTAAAGGATGTCCCGTCTTGGTGAGTAACAGTAGCTTAGGTGAATTAAACAAACACATTTAGGGGTCTACTGCAGATGTAAAGGATGTCCCGTCTTGGTGAGTAACAGTAGCTTAGGTGAATTAAACAAACACATTTAGGGGTCTACTGCAGATGTAAAGGATGTCCCGTCTTGGTGAGTAACAGTAGCTTAGGTGAATTAAACAAACACATTTAGGGGTCTACTGCAGATGTAAAGGATGTCCCGTCTTGGTGAGTAACAGTAGCTTAGGTGAATTAAACAAACACATTTAGGGGTCTACTGCAGATGTAAAGGATGTCCCGTCTTGGTGAGTAACAGTAGCTTAGGTGAATTAAACAAACACATTTAGGGGTCTACTGCAGATGTAAAGGATGTCCCGTCTTGGTGAGTAACAGTAGCTTAGGTGAATTAAACAAACACATTTAGGGGTCTACTGCAGATGTAAAGGATGTCCCGTCTTGGTGAGTAACAGTAGCTTAGGTGAATTAAACAAACACATTTAGGGGTCTACTGCAGATGTAAAGGATGTCCCGTCTTGGTGAGTAACAGTAGCTTAGGTGAATTAAACAAACACATTTAGGGGTCTACTGCGGATGTAAAGGATGTCCCGTCTTGGTGAGTAACAGTAGCTTAGGTGAATTAAACAAACACATTTAGGGGTCTACTGCGGATGTAAAGGATGTCCCGTCTTGGTGAGTAACAGTAGCTTAGGTGAATTAAACAAACACATTTAGGGGTCTACTGCGGATGTAAAGGATGTCCCGTCTTGGTGAGTAACAGTAGCTTAGGTGAATTAAACAAACACATTTAGGGGTCTACTGCAGATGTAAAGGATGTCCCGTCTTGGTGAGTAACAGTAGCTTAGGTGAATTAAACAAACACATTTAGGGGTCTACTGCAGATGTAAAGGATGTCCCGTCTTGGTGAGTAACAGTAGCTTAGGTGAATTAAACAAACACATTTAGGGGTCTACTGCAGATGTAAAGAATGTCCCGTCTTGGTGAGTAACAGTAGCTTAGGTGAATTAAACAAACACATTTAGGGGTCTACTGCAGATGTAAAGGATGTCCCGTCTTGGTGAGTAACAGTAGCTTAGGTGAATTAAACAAACACATTTAGGGGTCTACTGCAGATGTAAAGGATGTCCCGTCTTGGTGAGTAACAGTAGCTTAGGTTTTTTTTTTTTTTTTTTTTTTTTTTTTTTTTATTCCGCTGCCCTGGGCCGCGGCCGCACCTACGTCCATTGCCGAGCGCCTCCGGTAGACACTGAGAGAATTCCCAGTGGCGCCCGGCGGTCCCAGTGGCGCCCGGCGGATCAACAGTAGCTTAGGTGAATTAAACAAACACATTTAGGGGTCTACTGCAGATGTAAAGGATGTCCCGTCTTGGTGAGTAACAGTAGCTTAGGTGAATTAAACAAACACATTTAGGGGTCTACTGCAGATGTAAAGGATGTCCCGTCTTGGTGAGTAACAGTAGCTTAGGTGAATTAAACAAATACATTTAGGGGTCTACTGCAGATGTAAAGGATGTCCCGTCTTGGTGAGTAACAGTAGCTTAGGTGAATTAAACAAACACATTTAGGGGTCTACTGCAGATGTAAAGGATGTCCCGTCTTGGTGAGTAACAGTAGCTTAGGTGAATTAAACAAACACATTTAGGGGTCTACTGCAGATGTAAAGGATGTCCCGTCTTGGTGAGTAACAGTAGCTTAGGTGAATTACACAAACACATTTAGGGGTCTACTGCAGATGTAAAGGATGTCCCGTCTTGGTGAGTAACAGTAGCTTAGGTGAATTACACAAACACATTTAGGGGTCTACTGCAGATGTAAAGGATGTCCCGTCTTGGTGAGTAACAGTAGCTTAGGTGAATTACACAAACACATTTAGGGGTCTACTGCAGATGTAAAGGATGTCCCGTCTTGGTGAGTAACAGTAGCTTAGGTGAATTACACAAACACATTTAGGGGTCTACTGCAGATGTAAAGGATGTCCCGTCTTGGTGAGTAACAGTAGCTTAGGTGAATTAAACAAACACATTTAGGGGTCTACTGCGGATGTAAAGGATGTCCCGTCTTGGTGAGTAACAGTAGCTTAGGTGAATTACACAAACACATTTAGGGGTCTACTGCAGATGTAAAGGATGTCCCGTCTTGGTGAGTAACAGTAGCTTAGGTGAATTAAACAAACACATTTAGGGGTCTACTGCAGATGTAAAGGATGTCCCGTCTTGGTGAGTAACAGTAGCTTAGGTGAATTAAACAAACACATTTAGGGGTCTTCTGCAGATGTAAAGGATGTCCCGTCTTGGTGAGTAACAGTAGCTTAGGTGAATTAAACCAACACATTTAGGGGTCTACTGCAGATGTAAAGGATGTCCCGTCTTGGTGAGTAACAGTAGCTAAGGTGAATTAAACAAACACATTTAGGGGTCTACTGCAGATGTAAAGGATGTCCCGTCTTGGTGAGTAACAGTAGCTTAGGTGAATTAAACAAACACATTTAGGGGTCTACTGCAGATGTAAAGGATGTCCCGTCTTGGTGAGTAACAGTAGCTTAGGTGAATTAAACAAACACATTTAGGGGTCTACTGCAGATGTAAAGGATGTCCCGTCTTGGTGAGTAACAGTAGCTTAGGTGAATTAAACAAACACATTTAGGGGTCTACTGCAGATGTAAAGGATGTCCCGTCTTGGTGAGTAACAGTAGCTTAGGTGAATTAAACAAACACATTTAGGGGTCTACTGCAGATGTAAAGGATGTCCCGTCTTGGTGAGTAACAGTAGCTTAGGTGAATTAAACAAACACATTTAGGGGTCTACTGCAGATGTAAAGGATGTCCCGTCTTGGTGAGTAACAGTAGCTTAGGTAAATTAAACAAACACATTTAGGGGTCTACTGCAGATGTAAAGGATGTCCCGTGTTGGTGAGTAACAGTAGCTTAGGTGAATTAAACAAACACGTTTAGGGGTCTACTGCAGATGTAAAGGATGTCCCGTCTTGGTGAGTAACAGTAGCTTCGGTGAATTAAACAAACACATTTAGGGGTCTACTGCAGATGTAAAGGATGTCCCGTCTTGGTAAGTTACAGTAGCTCAGGTGAATTAAACAAACACATTTAGGGGTCTACTGCAGATGTAAAGGATGTCCCGTCTTGGTGAGTAACAGTAGCTTAGGTGAATTAAACAAACACATTTAGGGGTCTACTGCAGATGTAAAGGATGTCCCGTCTTGGTGAGTAACAGTAGCTTAGGTGAATTAAACAAACACATTTAGGGCTCTACTGCAGATGTAAAGGATGTCCCGTCTTGGTGAGTAACAGTAGCTTAGGTCAATTAAACAAACACATTTAGGGGTCTACTGCAGATGTAAAAGATGTCCCGTCTTGGTGAGTAACAGTAGCTTAGGTGAATTAAACAAACACATTTAGGGGTCTACTGCAGATGTAAAGGATGTCCCGTCTTGGTAAGTAACAGTAGCTTAGGTGAATTAAACAAACACATTTAGGGGTCTACTGCAGATGTAAAGGATGTCCCGTCTTGGTGAGTAACAGTAGCTTAGGTGAATTAAACAAACACATTTAGGGGTCTACTGCAGATGTAAAGGATGTCCCGTCTTGGTGAGTAACAGTAGCTTAGGTGAATTAAACAAACACATTTAGGGGTCTACTGCAGATGTAAAGGATGTCCCGTCTTGGTAAGTAACAGTAGCTTAGGTGAATTAAACAAACACATTTAGGGGTCTACTGCAGATGTAAAGGATGTCCCGTCTTGGTGAGTAACAGTAGCTTAGGTGAATTAAACAAACACATTTAGGGGTCTACTGCAGATGTAAAGGATGTCCCGTCTTGGTGAGTAACAGTAGCTTAGGTGAATTAAACAAAAACATTTAGGGGTCTACTGCAGATGTAAAGGATGTCCCGTCTTGGTGAGTAACAGTAGCTTAGGTGAATTAAACAAACACATTTAGGGGTCTACTGCAGATGTAAAGGATGTCCCGTCTTGGTGAGTAACAGTAGCTTAGGTGAATTAAACAAACACATTTAGGGGTCTACTGCAGATGTAAAGGATGTCCCGTCTTGGTGAGTAACAGTAGCTTAGGTGAATTAAACAAACACATTTAGGGGTCTACTGCAGATGTAAAGGATGTCCCGTCTTGGTGAGTAACAGTAGCTTAGGTGAATTAAACAAACACATTTAGGGGTCTACTGCAGATGTAAAGGATGTCCCGTCTTGGTGAGAAACAGTAGCTTAGGTGAATTAAACAAACACATTTAGGGGTCTACTGCAGATGTAAAGGATGTCCCGTCTTGGTGAGTAACAGTAGCTTAGGTGAATTAAACAAACACATTTAGGGGTCTACTGCAGATGTAAAGGATGTCCCGTCTTGGTGAGTAACAGTAGCTTAGGTGAATTAAACAAACACATTTAGGGGTCTACTGCAGATGTAAAGGATGTCCCGTCTTGGTGAGTAACAGTAGCTTAGGTGAATTAAACAAACACATTTAGGGGTCTACTGCAGATGTAAAGGATGTCCCGTCTTGGTGAGTAACAGTAGCTTAGGTGAATTAAACAAACACATTTAGGGGTCTACTGCAGATGTAAAGGATGTCCCGTCTTGGTGAGTAACAGTAGCTTAGGTGAATTAAACAAACACATTTAGGGGTCTACTGCAGATGTAAAGGATGTCCCGTCTTGGTGAGTAACAGTAGCTTAGGTGAATTAAACAAACACATTTAGGGGTCTACTGCAGATGTAAAGGATGTCCCGTCTTGGTGAGTAACAGTAGCTTAGGTGAATTAAACAAACACATTTAGGGGTCTACTGCAGATGTAAAGGATGTCCCGTCTTGGTGAGTAACAGTAGCTTAGGTGAATTAAACAAACACATTTAGGGGTCTACTGCGGATGTAAAGGATGTCCCGTCTTGGTGAGTAACAGTAGCTTAGGTGAATTAAACAAACACATTTAGGGGTCTACTGCGGATGTAAAGGATGTCCCGTCTTGGTGAGTAACAGTAGCTTAGGTGAATTAAACAAACACATTTAGGGGTCTACTGCGGATGTAAAGGATGTCCCGTCTTGGTGAGTAACAGTAGCTTAGGTGAATTAAACAAACACATTTAGGGGTCTACTGCAGATGTAAAGGATGTCCCGTCTTGGTGAGTAACAGTAGCTTAGGTGAATTAAACAAACACATTTAGGGGTCTACTGCAGATGTAAAGGATGTCCCGTCTTGGTGAGTAACAGTAGCTTAGGTGAATTAAACAAACACATTTAGGGGTCTACTGCAGATGTAAAGAATGTCCCGTCTTGGTGAGTAACAGTAGCTTAGGTGAATTAAACAAACACATTTAGGGGTCTACTGCAGATGTAAAGGATGTCCCGTCTTGGTGAGTAACAGTAGCTTAGGTGAATTAAACAAACACATTTAGGGGTCTACTGCAGATGTAAAGGATGTCCCGTCTTGGTGAGTAACAGTAGCTTAGGTGAATTAAACAAACACATTTAGGGGTCTACTGCAGATGTAAAGGATGTCCCGTCTTGGTGAGTAACAGTAGCTTAGGTGAATTAAACAAACACATTTAGGGGTCTACTGCAGATGTAAAGGATGTCCCGTCTTGGTGAGTAACAGTAGCTTAGGTGAATTAAACAAACACATTTAGGGGTCTACTGCAGATGTAAAGGATGTCCCGTCTTGGTGAGTAACAGTAGCTTAAGTGAATTAAACAAACACATTTAGGGGTCTACTGCAGATGTAAAGGATGTCCCGTCTTGGTGAGTAACAGTAGCTTAGGTGAACTAAACAAACACATTTAGGGGTCTACTGCAGATGTAAAGGATGTCCCGTCTTGGTGAGTAACAGTAGCTTAGGTGAACTAAACAAACACATTTAGGGGTCTACTGCAGATGTAAAGGATGTCCCGTCTTGGTGAGTAACAGTAGCTTAGGTGAACTAAACAAACACATTTAGGGGTCTACTGCAGATGTAAAGGATGTCCCGTCTTGGTGAGTAACAGTAGCTTAGGTGAACTAAACAAACACATTTAGGGGTCTACTGCAGATGTAAAGGATGTCCCGTCTTGGTGAGTAACAGTAGCTTAGGTGAATTACACAAACACATTTCACTGTTCAACTCTATTGTAGACACTTGATATAATCAAAGTACCATCATTAATTAGACATTCAACTTGTCTGTTGTTCTTATAACTTGTATGAAGTACGATGGCTTGGTCGTAGATGTAGAGCAGTGGCCACTGCAGATGTAAAGGATGTCCCGTCTTGGTGAGTAACAGTAGCTTAGGTGAATTACACAAACACATTTAGGGGTCTACTGCAGATGTAAAGGATGTCCCGTCTTGGTGAGTAAAAGTAGCTTAGGTGAATTACACAAACACATTTAGGGGTCTACTGCAGATGTAAAGGATGTCCCGTCTTGGTGAGTAACAGTAGCTTAGGTGAATTACACAAACACATTTAGGGGTCTACTGCAGATGTAAAGGATGTCCCGTCTTGGTGAGTAACAGTAGCTTAGGTGAATTAAACAAACACATTTAGGGGTCTACTGCAGATGTAAAGGATGTCCCGTCTTGGTGAGTAACAGTAGCTTAGGTGAATTACACAAACACATTTAGGGGTCTACTGCAGATGTAAAGGATGTCCCGTCTTGGTGAGTAACAGTAGCTTAGGTGAATTACACAAACACATTTAGGGGTCTACTGCAGATGTAAAGGATGTCCCGTCTTGGTGAGTAACAGTAGCTTAGGTGAATTACACAAACACATTTAGGGGTCTACTGCAGATGTAAAGGATGTCCCGTCTTGGTGAGTAACAGTAGCTTAGGTGAATTACACAAACACATTTAGGGGTCTACTGCAGATGTAAAGGATGTCCCGTCTTGGTGAGTAACAGTAGCTTAGGTGAATTACACAAACACATTTAGGGGTCTACTGCAGATGTAAAGGATGTCCCGTCTTGGTGAGTAACAGTAGCTTAGGTGAATTACACAAACACATTTAGTGGTCTACTGCAGATGTAAAGGATGTCCCGTCTTGGTGAGTAACAGTAGCTTAGGTGAATTAAACAAACACATTTAGGGGTCTACTGCAGATGTAAAGGATGTCCCGTCTTGGTGAGTAACAGTAGCTTAGGTGAATTAAACAAACACATTTAGGGGTCTACTGCAGATGTAAAGGATGTCCCGTCTTGGTGAGTAACAGTAGCTTAGGTGAATTAAACAAACACATTTAGGGGTCTACTGCAGATGTAAAGGATGTCCCGTCTTGGTGAGTAACAGTAGCTTAGGTGAATTAAAAAAACACATTTAGGGGTCTACTGCAGATGTAAAGGATGTCCCGTCTTGGTGAGTAACAGTAGCTTAGGTGAATTAAACAAACACATTTAGGGGTCTACTGCAGATGTAAAGGATGTCCCGTCTTGGTGAGTAACAGTAGCTTAGGTGAATTAAACAAACACATTTAGGGGTCTACTGCAGATGTAAAGGATGTCCCGTCTTGGTGAGTAACAGTAGCTTAGGTGAATTAAACAAACACATTTAGGGGTCTACTGCAGATGTAAAGGATGTCCCGTCTTGGTGAGTAACAGTAGCTTAGGTGAATTAAACAAACACATTTAGGGGTCTACTGCAGATGTAAAGGATGTCCCGTCTTGGTGAGTAACAGTAGCTTAGGTGAATTAAACAAACACATTTAGGGGTCTACTGCAGATGTAAAGGATGTCCCGTCTTGGTGAGTAACAGTAGCTTAGGTGAATTAAACAAACACATTTAGGGGTCTACTGCAGATGTAAAGGATGTCCCGTCTTGGTGAGTAACAGTAGCTTAGGTGAATTAAACAAACACATTTAGGGGTCTACTGCAGATGTAAAGGATGTCCCGTCTTGGTGAGTAACAGTAGCTTAGGTGAATTAAACAAACACATTTAGGGGTCTACTGCAGATGTAAAGGATGTCCCGTCTTGGTGAGTAACAGTAGCTTAGGTGAATTAAACAAACACATTTAGGGGTCTACTGCAGATGTAAAGGATGTCCCGTCTTGGTGAGTAACAGTAGCTTAGGTGAACTAAACAAACACATTTAGGGGTCTACTGCAGATGTAAAGGATGTCCCGTCTTGGTGAGTAACAGTAGCTTAGGTGAACTAAACAAACACATTTAGGGGTCTACTGCAGATGTAAAGGATGTCCCGTCTTGGTGAGTAACAGTAGCTTAGGTGAACTAAACAAACACATTTAGGGGTCTACTGCAGATGTAAAGGATGTCCCGTCTTGGTGAGTAACAGTAGCTTAGGTGAACTAAACAAACACATTTAGGGGTCTACTGCAGATGTAAAGGATGTCCCGTCTTGGTGAGTAACAGTAGCTTAGGTGAACTAAACAAACACATTTAGGGGTCTACTGCAGATGTAAAGGATGTCCCGTCTTGGTGAGTAACAGTAGCTTAGGTGAATTAAACAAACACATTTAGGGGTCTACTGCAGATGTAAAGGATGTCCCGTCTTGGTGAGTAACAGTAGCTTAGGTGAATTAAACAAACACATTTAGGGGTCTACTGCAGATGTAAAGGATGTCCCGTCTTGGTGAGTAACAGTAGCTTAGGTGAATTAAACAAACACATTTAGGGGTCTACTGCAGATGTAAAGGATGTCCCGTCTTGGTGAGTAACAGTAGCTTAGGTGAATTAAACAAACACATTTAGGGGTCTACTGCAGATGTAAAGGATGTCCCGTCTTGGTGAGTAACAGTAGCTTAGGTGAACTAAACAAACACATTTAGGGGTCTACTGCAGATGTAAAGGATGTCCCGTCTTGGTGAGTAACAGTAGCTTAGGTGAACTAAACAAACACATTTAGGGGTCTACTGCAGATGTAAAGGATGTCCCGTCTTGGTGAGTAACAGTAGCTTAGGTGAACTAAACAAACACATTTAGGGGTCTACTGCAGATGTAAAGGATGTCCCGTCTTGGTGAGTAACAGTAGCTTAGGTGAACTAAACAAACACATTTAGGGGTCTACTGCAGATGTAAAGGATGTCCCGTCTTGGTGAGTAACAGTAGCTTAGGTGAACTAAACAAACACATTTAGGGGTCTACTGCAGATGTAAAGGATGTCCCGTCTTGGTGAGTAACAGTAGCTTAGGTGAACTAAACAAACACATTTAGGGGTCTACTGCAGATGTAAAGGATGTCCCGTCTTGGTGAGTAACAGTAGCTTAGGTGAACTAAACAAACACATTTAGGGGTCTACTGCAGATGTAAAGGATGTCCCGTCTTGGTAAGTAACAGTAGCTTAGGTGAATTAAACAAACACATTTTGCCAGTATTTTTTACCGACTTAAAAAAGGAGGAAGATCTCAATTCCACTATGTTTTTTATTGTTATATCGGAACTTTCGCCTGGGTGAACCGATTTTAATTTATTTTAGTTAAAAGTTGGGTGCTTCTGGTAAACAATTAGCAAAAAAAGATTTCAAATTGTCGGAATGGGATCATGATTTAGTTAATAGTAATTGCTAGCCTATTGCCATTACCGAAAATCAATAAACATTCTATATAATCTGAATTTAAATCCCAACTATGTTCATTTGTTACATACATGATCTAATTGAGAACCTCCTTCTTGTATGAACTCGTTTAAAAATATATATCACCGGATCACACAAATACTTTTTTGTACCTACCACAGATTTTATTAAACCACTCAATTTACAAAATTATATTTACCCAGCCTATAACCTCGGCGGATAATCCGCGTGAATATATAACAGCAGTGGCACTCACTATTACTTATAACGTCATAACTTGGGGTGAGCAGCACTTTGTATGATTAATATAGAGGGGAGAGTTGCAATGTGATTCTGTTCCTGTTCTAACCGAGACGTTCAAAAAACCGGAGAAGTGTGAGACGGATTCGTGCACAAAGGGTATCTAACCAAAATCGTCAAAATCACGTTTGTTGTATAGGACCCCCCATTAAATATGAATTATATTCTGTTTTTTAGTATTTGTTGTTATAGAGGCAACAGAAATACATCAACTGTAAAAATTTCAACTTTGTAACTATCATGGTTCATGAGATACAGTGCAAGACAGACGGACGGACAGCGAAGTCTCTGTAATAGGGTTCCCGTTTTACCCTTAGGGCAAGGAACTCTAAAAATGATCTAGAAATCGCATTGTATCATTTTCGTGATATGGGTGAGCGGACAGACGGCAAGAAATGATAGTCTTCTTTCGGATAGAATTAAGAATTTTGCCATAAAAAAAAAAATATTTATTTAATTAAACAAACACACATTGATTATAAATTCTTACAAACACAAAATGAGCCCCTCTTATCGAGTTAAATGCCATCCTGTTTAAAAATATATAAAGTGAGTAAAAGTAATATAGTCGGTATCCACGGAGTGTTTTGTATCGCGCTGTTACACCAAGCGCCCGTACACACGCAGGCATGGAAGCGAGCGTACAACGATATGCCTCTCGACAAAGGTAGCAATGTTGCCATTGGGCTGATGATGCAGCCGTTGTCAACACGCTGAAAAAAAAAGTACACGTCAAAAATTTACACCACAACCGACTTTAAACTGGAGTTACATTTTTGCTGAGCTCGTGGCTTTTTAGGTTACCTCTGGCACTCCGCAAAAATCGGGTTCGCAGACACTCTCATACCGAACAACATGTCTTGTCCTGCACCTGGAGCTAGTTAGGAATAACTAGTTCTTCTGTGCGGGACTATCAACTAATCAAGCATTACCTTGACATTGGCGAAATCATCGATGAACATCGATGGAGACACGTTTTTAAAGAAAGAAGGTAAAGACTTGGAAAACTACCGAAATGGTCGAAAGATATGAGGTAGATAACCATTGTAGGTAACAAACATAACAAATCGGCCAAGTGCGAGTCGGATTCGCACACAAAGGGTTCCGTAACAAAAATAAAAAATCACGTTGTATGGGAGCCCCCTTAAATATTTATCAAAGAATCAATTTCGTTTATTCAGTTTAGGCACATAAAGAGCACATATATACGAATGTCAAAATTTTACAATTTTATGTCAAGCAATATTATAAAAATACTAAATTAAGTACAAAAAAAAAATATTAATAAAATATATAAAATAAATTAAATACATTAGAAAATGATTCTTTCGCTGGTTCGGTAAGTTGGTTCTCCTGAGAAGATACCAGCAAGAAATTCAGGTAGATTATTCATTTTCTTTTTACATATAGTTTTGTTTACATTGTTATAATTTATATTGTATTTATTATATTCTTATTTTTTGTATTTGTTGTTATAGAGGCAACAGAAATACACCATCTGTGAAAATTTCAACAGCCCAAGACAGACAGACGGACTGCGAAGTCTCGGTAATAGCAGTTTCAGTTTTGGGGAACCATCCCGTTTTACCATTTGGGTAAGGAACCCTAAAACAGCAAAATGATTGCATTTTTGTATTTATCAACTTCCTAAAATAGACTTTAGAATGATACTCCAGACTCCATGTGAATATCATTTTCATAAACCCAATTCCTTACGAGCTCATTATTGGATTATGAGGTATAATTTTATTGACAAGTTAAGCGTCCAGAGTCCTGGTGGTTAAAGTGTTGGATTTGCGTTATGATGAAGCGAGTTCGATCCCCGGCCATCACACTACTGACGTGAACCCATTCCTTACATCAGCTATTTCAGCTAGGTCGAACGCTACCCTTCTTTTTTGACTAATTTGGACTAATGCCAGACCTATGTCACTCGCCTAACAATCGCAAAAAATATGTGACTACAACGACTAAGTTATTGTGCGTGATATGTACTTACTTATTGACTAATTGGGCTGTTCAACCAAGTTCAACTGTAATAAATGTATCAAATTTCTCATTATGAGAGTTAACTTTATTTATTTGAAATTATATAAATATTGACAACTTCGACGGTGTGTATTGATTTAATTATAATGTTATAATGTTAAATTTCATACGTTCAATTAATGGGTTGAAAACCTGAATTAAATGAATTTTATTTTATTTATTTAATTTTGCAAATAAAAATAAAAAATGGTCCACCTACTTGTAAATTTTTGTCCAAATCGTAACAAACATTGTTCCCGAGCTAAATCTTTATACTCGTAGGTATATATAATTCTACTGTACGTGTGTATATCACTGAACTCCTAAACGGCTGGAGCGATGTTAATGAATTTTTTTGTGTGTGTTCAAGGGGATTCGAGAATGGTTTAGATTCACCTTTTTTTTCTTTTTCTTTTTGCAGGACAACGTCTGTCGGGTCCGCTAGTTAAACATAAAAGCGTACAATATCACTTACATTGAGCGACATCTCCAGTTTGGCCATTCGTTTACTGCCAAAATGGTTGCCGGTGACAGCTCGCCTCCTGTTCCTGCAGGTCCGCTGCGTGTAGATCCCGGAGAGGTCCGTCCACCTCACCGCGCAGCCGGCGGAGAACCGGCCGTACACCATCCGGGGCTGCTCCGGGATCTCTACAATTTCCCGTCTGAACAACCAATGGGAAATTCTTGTTATAGGATATTTAGGGTTATTTTAGTAAAGGTGCTAAGAGCCTGCCACCTGCTGACAAAATACCCAAAGCTTCTGGCAACGGCGATATGCTAGCCGGCCATTAAGTATGTATGGTAGTAATGAACGCCTCTGTGAACAATGATGGCAATGAGACATCGTGCAATATTTCGGTCTCATACCGACTAAACTAGTCAGTCCATTATCTTGACGAGAAATCGTTTTAATGAGCGTAGGTGTACTGAGTACCTACAGTTGAGCAAACCCTTCCTATGTCCAAGTTACTCTTTCCCACGCCACCTTCGGGTTGTACACATGTGAAATACTATAGAAGAGCTGGAGAATATCGTAGAGACTCCTCTGGTTACCAAGGAATGACAGAGATGAGACTACCGAAACTGCTTCGGTGGCGTGGTCGGTAGTGCATCGGCTTCCGACTCCGGAATCGACCCATAAATGTTTGTTTGGAGTTTGGGTATTTTCTATGTATACTTAGTGTGTATTTAGAAATACATTTATATGTATATATATGCATGTTTATCCTTGCCTCGGAGAGCACGTCAAGCCGTGACTGCCCGGTTGTCATACGAACATCTATAGCAGTCGTTACGGGTATTTGGAGCCCTCAACAAAATCCGACTGGTCTAACTACTTCGATATCGCCCATGGGTTGTGAAGATCAGATGGCAGTCGGTTTATGGAAAATATCGAAGTTCAGCCGCGAGCAGTTAGACTGGCGAGCCGACCTCAACTAGGTTGGGAAACGGCTCGGTGGATGATGAAGACAGACATGAAGACAACACACAGTTTAGTGGACACAGCTGACAGCTCGCGGCGGCGTGAATTCCATGACGATGCCGGCCCAAGAGCTGAAGATCATCGAAAGGGAATCTCTAGTTCTCGGATAGTGACTAGACGGGTCTCACGTGTCAAGGTATCTGCAGTACTTCCTATATCTGGCGATGTGTCCACGGGCGCGAGGGTCTACGGGCACTAGGGGCAGGAAGTCGCCGGCGAACGCGTCCGCGCAGTAAGCGCTCTGCGGGATCTGGGGCTCCGTCAGACCGCAGACGAAACACTTCAACATACAATTATTATTTTATGTAAAAAGGCACAATAAAACATTCTGAAGATCTAACAAACATTAACAAACAGACAAGACTCATTTTTGAGAGTTCCGTACCTAAAGGGTAAAACCGAAACCCTATTACTAAGACTTCGCTGTCCGTCCGTCTGTCTTGGGCTGTATATCATGAACCGTGACAGTTTGAAAGTTGAAATTTTCACAGAAGATGTATTTCTGTTGCCTCTATAACAACAAATACTAAAAAATAGAATATAATAAAATATTTAAGGGATTAAGGGAAGGATATTTTGCAATTTTGGTACGGAACCATTTGTGCGTGTTGTGTGATTCCTTTAATCACTACATAATTATAAAACAAAGTCACCTGTACCGTATATATACTTAGATCTTTAAAACTATCCAACGAATTTTTATGCGGTTTTCGCCAATTGATAAAGTGGTTCTTGAGGAAGGTTTTTAGTATCAAATTTGGCAATCGGGCGAATCCGCGGGCGTCCGCTAGTAATATATATAAAAAAAGTCGATGACTCGAGAACGGCTGGACCGATTTCGCTCATTCTTTTTTTCTTGTGTTCCTTATTATTAGGAGAAGGATCATTTGAAAGAAAAAAAAGATGTGTAGAACATTAGAAAAATAATACGGTACGAAGTTCACCGGGACAATTAATCTTGAAACACACCTTATTTGGTCCTTCACATTATTTATTTATTTATTTTATACAACTATAACAATTTAACAGCAATTGCCAAGACTGTGTTATAGGGAAACTTTATACAAACTTATAAAAATAAAACAAAAAAAACAAAATAAAAAAAAAACTTGTCAAAATTATGTAGTACATACAACACTAACTATTAATATTCTTTACTGTGTACTGCCTTCACAAATAATGTAGGCAACCCTAGTGAATTCTGCCACTGTACATACAAAAACATCTACACAGTCTGCTATATTATTTAAGAGCATAACAGCGTGTGACACGGGAGCATTCTCAAGAAGTGTGGTCTTGCTAACGGGCCTGCAGAAGGTAGGAAAGCCGCGCCTCCTAGTGACGGCGCGGGTGCAGTCCCAGCGCCGCCAACACCTCGGGGCCGGCCGAGGTGGTGTGCTAGTCCACGCAGCACGCGCCACACGTACAAGCACAGCCCAACATTGCGCCGCACGCACAGCCTGCTGTAACCCACCATGCCGAGCACGAACATGGTCGGGTACATCAGCGGGCTCCTCATAACATACTCGGTATGCCGCGCGACGTGGGAGACAGTCACACACTGGTCCTACGTCTTACGATGTCTAACGTTGACGTTATCTACGCGCTATGACACTACACGTGTGTGACAGCGTTGTACGCGTGGGATAGCATGGGAACACGCGAGTCGGGCGCTGTGACGCATGAGAGAGATAGCGTGGTGAATGACCAATGTGTTCCACACATTACCATACACATTGTATAGGCCAGATCCTGTTCAGATGTCATAATGCGTGGTGTACGTCGCATGTGAAGGATGAGTTCGAGCGTGCCTTTAGTGTTAGATAAAAGGGGAAGTTTAAAGACGGTCGAGTACCTTGGCAACAACAGTGGCGTTCTCAAAATCTGGGTGTGGCGGTTCGGTCTCTTCCACGCTGTCGACGGGGCCGCACGTCGCGAGGCTGTAGTTCTCCAAGCCCTCACTGAACTTCTGCATCAGATTCATGTCGTACTCGTAGCTTCACGAGAAAAATTATTGTGGCTATTAACTCCCAGACTAACAACTACTTACATATCTTCTATAATCTATATGTATAAATAAAATATACGTCAAAAATTGACAAAGCAACCGATTTCAAACTACCGAAATACCGACAACATAGTTCCAGTAAAAAAAAAATCATTATCGGTTCACGCAGTCTGAAGATATGATGGTAACAAACATAAAAAAACTGTCGAATTGAGAACCTCCTCCTTTTTCGGAAATCGTTTGAAAAATGAATTGCCGTTCGTTTGTCTCACTAAAACTCGGTAACGCCTGCACCGATTTGGTTAATTTTGGTCTTGAAATATTTGTGGAGGTTCAGGGAAAGTTTAAAAACTGCTTTGGTGGCGTGGTCGGTAGTGCAATGGGCTTCCGACTTCCCCGGGTCGAATCAAATATTTGTGTGATCCACAAATGTTTGTTTCCGAGTTTGGGTGTTATCTATGTATATTATGTATGTATTTAGAAATATATAAGTATGTATATCAGTTGTCTAGATCCCATAGCTCAAGGTAGTAGTTAGTTTGGGCTAGATGACATTGTGTGAAAGCCTAAAAATAAATAAAATAAAAATAACAAAAAGGCGGTTCGAAGTTCGCCGAGACAACTAGTAGGTAGTCTATAAAAATATTGATCGCACACACATATCACGCCTATATCCCCGAAGGGGTAGGCAGAAGTGCATTACACACCCACAATTTGACAGTATTTTTAGTCCCACGTAATAGGGGGCAAGATTATTGCCGTGACCGGGCACATTTATAATGGGTTATGTCCAAAATGTTCGAATGAATTAAAATAAAAAGTAGCAGCTATATTGTAATTATGAAAAAAAAATTTAAACCCGTTGCCTTGCGATGAAATGAGTTGATGAAAGACAACAAAATATTAGTGGCCAGCCGCTGTGGCACAGCCAATTAAAGTCCTGGGCGTCTCGGACTATATTGTTGCTTGTTGAAATATATTGATGCATCACGACTTTATCTCTCAAGGGTAAGACAGAGATGAGTAACACGCCCACACTTTGCCAATAATGTTGATAGTCACTCACACGTAATAGGGGGCAAGGCGATTGCCGTTGCCATGCACAATAGAAAATCCTTATCCACTCTGTAATTCAAACCAAAACTCCAATAGCTAGGACAGATGTTACATACCACTGAGCTCCTATGGCTATTATAGTGTGACACGTCAGCCCTCCACTGGCGCGGAAAGTGGCAGAAATATTTTTCTTCTGGGATGCTTTAGGCCCATGGACGGCTGAGTGGTTCGATAGATAATACATACGTTAGGTTCGCAATAAGCCATATCATGCCCTCCAGGTTAAGAGGGAACGGCGTAGATTCTGTACTTCGACAGCTGGAAAGCTAAAACACACACAACGCAATAAATCACACATCAACCGACTTAAAATTATTGAAACAGGACCAAATTGAAATTGGACTATTTGGCAAGTAGTAGCTTACAACAATCGTTTCACCCAGTATGCAGTATAAAGATCCTATTTTGGAAGTCTGTGTGCGTATTTCTGCAAATTTTTCTCAAATAATTTTTCTCAAATAAGAATCGCACAAACGTAACGTAAGCGACGTACACTGATAGAACGATCGCAAGATTTGAAGTTGTGGTGTCTCTGTCAGTTCGTAGAACGGTCCTCTTGGCAAGAGAACAGGCACCGGTTCGAGTCCAGCTCGAAAAAAATATTAGGGCATTTACACCAAGGCACCAACTACCCTTAAATTGATATCACATCACAAACCTCTATTTAATTCGACACTAGGTGGCGTCCACCTCATCCTAACCTAACCTAATAGGTACAGCGTCGAGTTTCATCGCTAGAAATATTCAACCAATGAAAACACAAAAAAAAACAAATGTATAAATTTTCTGCAGTATCATTGGTTGTTATTATGTCACCGATATTGCAGGTCGGCTTGAAGATCGAAGATCTTTTCAGGAGCCTTAACCCTTCTGTCATCCTAATTAAGTGTGTTCAGCGCAACAAGTCTTCCTCCTCCACACATCCCTGTGACGTCATCTCCTCTGTCACTCCCTTGTCATATCCTCTTTCACACATTCCATCCATCTTTTCTTAGGCCGCTGCTTCTAAAGACCTTTACATTCTCCAATGTATACTAGCTACGGTACTGACTGCATAAGGCCATCCTGGCGGGAACGTATGGTAGGTCCCATTGATCATCATCCCTGGCGGGAACAGTGTAGTCAGTGTAGTGGTCGTGTCCCCCTGATAACACAAATAAACGGATAAACTTGTTTCTTTTTCTGGAATTGAACTACGAAAAACCACATTTAACCCGCCGCCTTCACCGCAGTTAAGTGTAAATGTTTTGAAAATTCCACCTGGGTTTTGAAATACCCCACTGGACTGATCCAGGGTTAACTCGTATGTGTATCTTCTTAACATAATATAAAACAAAGTCACTCCCGCTGTCTGACCGTCCCTATGTATGCTTAGATCTTTAAATCTACCTAACGGATTCTAATGCGCTATTCACCAATGGATAGAGTGGTTCTCGAGGAAGGTTTTAGTATATATACTTAATTCGTCAAGCGGGTACTGCTAGGACATAATAAAATCAAGCCTATATCCCCAAAGGATAAAAAGGGACATTTACTTAGCCCATCATCACAAGATAGCCCTAAGCCCACGTTGGCCCATTGCCGTTCCAGGGTCCAGGGTCCGTCTTACAGTCAGCAGGTGCACGCCGTTGCAAGTGAGGGAGACGTGGGGCCCTAGAGATTGGGTCCTTCGCTTCCCTAGCCGCTCCAGATAAACTAAAAGAGCTTGTCTTACGATTGGGTTGACGTGTAGTAATGTACGAGTAGTATAGCTAGGGATCCATTTCACGAGGTCATCGCACCGCTTCATGACGTCATCAATGGCTAAAAAGTACGGATAACGTGTTTTTTATTGGTACCTACATACTTATATGCGGTCATTGACGTCACCAAGCGGTTAATGTGACAAGGATCCATCCGACTGTCATCGTGCGCGGCTTATACCTTGTGTTATAAAGTCATATTAACTATGGGAAGAACCCAAGATTTTACCTGTCTTAGAGGATCATTAATATAAGCTTCCTCAACGGCTCCAGCCTCCTCGTAATAATTGGTGGTCACCTCTGTAGAAATAAAAAAAATATATAATTCTATAATACGAATCGTATAAGTTATACGTAGGCCACACTATAAGTTTTGCGTAACTTCAAAAAACAACATGTTACAACCAAAATATTATGTTTATTGCTTTTCAATTTTCAAAATACTCTCCTTTACACTACGAATAATGTATCCTATAGAAATGTAACTCCTATAAAGTTACCGCTGAAATCTTGGAATCACTTACGCATACTAAGAAACAGCAATAAAACAAAACACTCACACTGTCTATCGTTGAACACATGCACGCGATTGGTCGCGCCAAGGTCATGCCGGCTCGGCGCCCCGCCCGTCATAGTGGCGAAGCAGCGAAGTGGATGGTGTTATACAATAATAAGATAGCTTGTTATGTATTTATTTTTTATTGAATAAGTTTAATCAAAGTTCCATCAATAGAAAAATAATAACTGGATTGTTATTATTTTTCTATTGATTGAACTACATAGGCACACAAATTAAAATAAGTTATTTTTTTTTTCACAATTAAGTACCTCGGAAAATAATTAGTTTATTTAATTTATGGCGGTTGGAATTTAATAAAGACTTCATTTGTTGGGAATATGTGACATTCAAATTATAATTTAATTTCTATGCATAATATCATCCTACTAATATAATATTATAGTAATAATATTACCTTAGAGCTTAACATACTATGAACACTGTATAAAAAATAATTTAATTTTTGAATTGCGTTCATGTTGCATAACGCTTTTCAACTTCACCAAGTACGTGTTTTTAAAATGAATATTTACTGACCGATGGAAGGTGAGTTCGGCGTTTTTCATATCCGTATGGCTTCTGCACCACTTCACAACACACGAAGGCATATTTGAAATATAACAAACGCGAAAACACAATTAAAATCAATGACTGATTGGTTCCAGCGACACAACCGTACGAAACGTGTGACAGCGGCGGACTGACTGAATGTGTCGCGCGGTACCCTTTTGAAGCCCCGCCTTCCGCGGTCTCCATTATGTGGTGCCATTTTTTGAGCCGAATTACACTTCTATAGGATACATTATTCGTAGCCTTTACATTTTAAACATTATTTCATGCGATCGAACCATTTTTTAAAACAGGAGGACCACAGATCTGAAGGCATGTTTTCTACGTGCTGATTGAACGCTATCACTGCCTGTTCGGAGTTGGTAAAAGTGAAACCTCTCATCAAATCTTTGATTTTGGGGAAAATACAGAATTCACAGGGTGCTAGGTCGGGGCTATGCGCAGGATGGGTTTTTCGGAAGTTAAAAATGACTTTGTTTTGTTGGCCGTGTGTGAAGAAACGTTGTCATGATGTAGGAGAACGCGGCTTTTGGGTCGTCTTTCGCGAACTTTTTCTAACACCCTGGGTAAACAAATGGTAGAATACCACTCGGCATTAACACTTTTTTGATCTTCAAGTGGATTTGTGCAGATGGGACCCGTAGCTGAGAAAAAAAACGCGATCATTTTTTTACCAACGTTTCTCGCCTGCCTCACTTTTGTTGGCTTGTTCTCATTTTCAAACACCCATTCACAATACTGCTGTTTTTTTTCGGGTTTAAAACAATAAATCCACGTTTTGTCTCCTGTGACAATGTCATAAACAGCATTAGAATGTCCGTGGTCGTACTTCAGTAGCATCTGTGAGCACCATTCCACGCGAGCCCGCTTCTGCTCCGCTGTCAGTTCATGAGGGATCCAACGACAACAAAGATTCCTAACTTTCAATCCTTCGTGTAAAATTTTCTGGATTTGACTCATACCAATCCCCAATAGTCCTCGCATTGTCTCATAGGTAATCCGCGGGTTTTCTTCAATTAACCGCTTAACAGTAGCCACATTATTTTCGTTGACGGCAGTTGAAGGCCGCCCTTCACGCAATTCGTCATGTAAAGAAACTCGACCTCTCTTAAATTCAGCAAACCATCGCCTCACGGTGCTCAAACATGGTGCTTCTCTCCCAAAAGCATTTTGAAGACGAGCGGCACAGTCTTGCCTAAAATCTTTTCGACTTAATTCCATTTTCGTTGCATACGTAGCACACGTGCACACTTTGATTTTTTGATAAAAAATAATTGACAAATGATTTCCCGCCAATTGTTTTTTTTTTATTACTAAGAACGTTGCAACGTTTAAAAAAATATAACATTTCAAATTCAAATAGTTCCAATTAGCTAGAAGTGCAAAACTTTTAGTGTGCCCCATGTAGTATTGGACTGGATTTGAAATTTTGAACCTGCTCTGAAACTGTTCTATTTCCTTTCTTATTGACCAAGCGAGCGAAGCGTCTACATATCGATATTGGACAATTTTGCTTTCGTCCGTCTGTCTGTTTGTGTTTCGAGCTAGCAGCTACAGTTTTTATCCGATCTTCACGAAACTTTGCACAAGTATTCTTTGATTTAATATAATTTTTTTTAAACATGAGCTTTTATGCATAGATTTTAATGCGGTTTCCGCCAATGGATAGAGTTGTTCTTGAAGAAGGTTGTATATAATTTGTCAAGAGGAAGTCGCGGGCGTTCGCTAGTTAATTAATAAATATGAGAATAATAATAAGAAAGAACACTTCGTGACCAAAGTATGAACCAAATTTAATTAGTAAGTACTTTCAATGTTTGTAAAATGCAAAAGTAATTAAGTCGACGACCAATCGGCTCACCCGTGGTAGAAGTAAGGTATTTAGCCTCTCTCAGTTCCGCTGGCAACTCTATTTCGAACATGTCGGATGTGCGTGTCACTATGATTGGAGATTTGGTATTGTTGTTTTGACTGACGACAAATTCTTCAAGTGCCGCTGAAAAAGATGGTGGTTAAATTTACTTTCAGTGCCATCTAGCGGTGAATAGCTAATGTAATTTTTTGAAGATGTCCACTATAGGGATTCTATAGGGGGATTCTATTCTATAGGGATTCATGGACTTTAATAGGAACCATATGACAGACAGACAGACAGGCACATAGGCACTTTGCCACCATTATGTGACGTTAGTAATACTTATAAGTAGCATAAGTACCATCAACATGTTTAATTTCATTTTCGCTTAGTGTCATTTCAGTAGAATTGTTCAAAAACTCGACTATCGTCGTCAGTATGGTGTTGGTCGGGTCTGCCGGCTGCCATTGTTCAACTTTCTGGTTAAGATTCCTCACAGCGTCCTTGATAATACCTACAAAAGTAATATGATTTGATTTCTGCAATGAATAACGCATACAGATTTCAAAACGGTTCTATTGTCACTATGCGAAAGTCAGCTTTATAAAAGGAACCAGTTGACAGTATTTTATGGGTTCCACTCCCAATATATCTGGTCGAGCCGGGACTGCAGAGACTTTATCTAAGTAAGATTAGAATTGAGGTTCGGATTGGCTCGGTGAACCATTAGACCCGGTTCGGTCTACGGGCGTAGTGGAAACTGGGCCGTAGCGTACCAAACAGTCTCGATTGCTCTTTGATTGGTCTTTTGCAACGTAGATTTAGGATTTCAAGTAGGTGCCTAGTACCTTACCTAGGGTATGCAGCAGCAACTAGCTGTGCAAATCCGCCGGCTTTTTAAGCTTTTATTTAACTTGCAATGGAATCTTGCAACTCAATTTTGAAGCAGATTTCCTTAACCGATTGAGCTGAAATTTTGTCTACACATTCGGTTTGGATGATGTTACCTGGATATAACATGGTTAACCATTCGAAGTCATTCTAAATCAACATGGCGGCTCATACAAGATGGCGGACTAATTATATTTAATGTACTTTACAATATGGGTATCAAATGAAACGGCTAGAGATAAGAGCCAACTCGAAAAAAGTAAAAATAAATTTAAAGTAAAAAAATCAACTTTAAATTTTAAAACATTTTTTTTTATATTTAGTTCGCCAAATTGACGCCGTCCGCCTGGTGGTAAGTCGTGACGACGTCTAGCGATTGTGGGCCACTCTCACAGCACGTAATACTATAGAGAGTAGCCCTCAACTTGACGACCTACTGATGTGCCTCTTCACGCTCCGCTTAAAGAACCCAGGATTATATGTGGGAGGAAACACGTGCACAGGCAGGGCGTTCCAGGCAACTATCGTTCGGCAGAGAAACGAACGTTTAAAACGTTCGGTTCTCACGAACATGCTATCCACTGTGTGGGAGTGGCATCTCTGCCCGGCACGAGTCGTTCGGGATCGGAAGGAAGAGGGTGGGATCGGATTGAAGAGCTCTTCAGAACACCCGCCGTGGTAAATACGGTAGAATGCGGCCAAGGAAGCTATTGTTCGGCGCTGAACTAGCGGCTCAAGGCTTCCCGTTACCTCCGGACAATCTATAATACGGATAGCCCGTCGCTGCATAGCGTCGAGAGCGTCCAGCAGAAACTTCGCGGAATCGTCCCAGAGGTGAGAGCAGTATTCGACGCAGGGTCTAATCTGCGTCTTGTACAGCAGACACCTCTGGTCCGGTGTAAATAATCTCTTTACCTAATTCAGTATTCCTAGTTTCCGCGAAGCTAGCCCTATACATCTTTCGATGTAGTTTTTATTATTGAGCTCTCGACGAACGTCTATGCCAAGGATATCAAGGTTGTCCTTCATTGGTAATAATGTATTCTGAAGAGAGGGTAGGGGAAGGAAAGGGGATTTCTTCGCAGTAAATGCACACGCCTGTGTTTTGCGGGCATTGAACTCGACCAGGTTCTCGGTACCCCATTGAGAGATACTGTCGAGGTTACGGTCGAGATCAGCCACCAGTCGTCGTCTCTCCTCCTCAATCTCAGATCGCCCCGCCGTCGGACGAACCGAGTAACTACAGTGTGCTGTCATCTGCATAGCAATGAATGTTCCCGAGGGATAGCATATCATTGATATGCAGAAGAAAGAGAGTTGGTGATAGTACGGGCCCCTGCGGTACCCCGGCATTCACTTGCAAGAAGCGAGAAGCCTGGCCATCCCGCACTCGGCGCTCGTTTAAAAAGC
The DNA here is from genome assembly GCA_963556515.1 of Nudaria mundana. Lineage (NCBI taxonomy): Eukaryota > Metazoa > Arthropoda > Insecta > Lepidoptera > Erebidae > Nudaria > Nudaria mundana. Next base: position 10,630,098 of record OY748315.1, read on the forward strand.
TGGCAATCCAGCTGCACAGTTGAGGAGGTAGACTATATGCCGGAAGCTTGGAAAGGAGCGAAGCATGCCAGACCCTATCGAAGGCTTTGGCGATGTCCAGGCTAATAGCTAAGGACTCGCCGTGCCTTTCCATAACCCCACCCCAAACATGCGTTACGAACATTACTAAATTTATATATTATACAAGCTTGTCGTATTTAAGTGTCTACTCGTATATACTGGACTTAACAGCGAGAAGCTTATAAAACATGTAAATTGTGTAATGAATTAATGATGACGTTATAAGTTGATAGTTAAAGTTTAATTTGGTCTTTTAGCTCATTTGTATAAAAGCTTGTTTTAAAAAATAATATTTTACTTTTAATTTATTTTAAAGTCCGCATGCAGCGGACTTTTAGGAGCTCCATTGGCGATTGGCTTGCCAGTTCGTTGGCGTACCAACAGTTTTCCTGGCCATGGATCACCTACAACCTCAAATATCGAAAAACCATAAAGAAACATGAAAGTGACTTCTCTCTTCCTTTTTGCCTGACTCCCTCTCATAAAGTGTCATGTAGAACTGCTGGTACTGCGGGGCAAGGTACGCTGTCGTCGGGTTATCAGGAGCCTCTGTGGGTTGCTTCAGTATAACTACAACAAGATTCGTTAGCTATAGATATGGGAGGTGACGTAACTAATAGAGCTACGGGCTACCTCCCCCTAAGTGGAGTCTATGTTAATCCTACTGCTCTTTGTCATTCCAATTCTTCTTGTATTCCTCTCGCACTTTTATTCTTCATACTATATCTTTCTTTAATTCATCTCTTTCAGTCTTAAGTTGATGGGACTCCCACACTATCCCTATTCTCTCTAGCTTTTTTATTGTTTTCTTTGGTATTGTGGAGGTGAGATGGCAGTCACTTCACGGAAAATATCTAAGTTCAACCGCGAGCAGTTAGACTGGAAAGCCGACCGCAACTGGGTTGGGAAAAGGCTCAGTGGATGATGACTGCGTTCAAGAAGAGTTTTTCTCTTAATCTTACTGATTTCCCTGAAGGGGGGGCCGATGCACGTGAAACAGTCGCCAGTCTCTTGATTTTTTATTTATTTATGTCGACAAATTGACGCAACCCGCCTCATGGTTAGCTGTGGCGACGTCTGGCGATTGTGGGCGACTCTTACAGTACACAGGAATACTATGGAGAGTGGCCCTCAACTTGACGACCCAGTGATGTGCCTCTTCACGGTTCGCTTAAAGAACCCAGGGTTATATGTTGGAGGAAACACGTGCGCAGGCAGGGCGTTCCAAGCCACTATCGTTCGGCAGAGAAACGAACGTTTAAAACGTTGGGTTCCCGCGAAGACGGTTTCCACGGTATGAAAGTGACATCTCTGCCCGGCACGCGTTGTTCGGGATCGGAAGGGAGAGGGTGGGATCAGGTTGAAGAGCTCAATTCAATCAAAGAATCAAAGAATCAATTTCATTTATTCAGTTTAGGCACATAAAGAGCACATATGAATGTCAAAATTTTACAATTTTGTCAAGTAATATTATAAAAATACTAAATTAAGTAAGTACATAAATAACCATTAGAAAATGATTCTTTCGCTGGTTCGGTAAGTTGGTTCTCCTGAGAAGAGACCAGCAAGAAACTCAGGTAGATTATCCATTTTCTTTTTTAATATTGTTTTGTTTACTATGTTACAATTAGTTTATATTGTATTATACGAGTGGCCAACAACAGAAGATAAGGGTGACCATGCATTTTTATCATTAAGATATTCGTCTACATTATAGTAGCCATTCATCATCAAACATTTTTTAACTACTATATTTATTTCTTGTATTAAAATTATGGTTATCGGAATTTTTTTTGAAGAGATCTATTTTCTTCCGTACATATAAGATGTTGTCGTAAACATATTGAGAAGCAACTGTTAAAATATTAATTTCTTTATATAATTCTTTCAGCGAGTCACGGGGTCCGAGTCTATAGATTGCTCGTATAGCTCGTTTCTGTAATATGAATATTGTCTCAATATCGGCAGCTGAGCCCCACAGCAGCAGACCATATGACATAACGCTATGAAAGTAGCTAAAATAAACTAATCGTGCCGTTTTTTCGTCAGTCAGAGACCTTATCTTTCTAACCGCATAGGCAGCTGAGCTAAGTCTTCCTGCCAAGGGTGTGATATGAGGACCCCATTGTAGTTTACTATCTAGAGTTATCCCAAGAAAAACTGTGGTATTGACTATTTGAACTAATTCATTATTCATAGTAATATGAGTATCCACCTGTCTAACATTGGGCATAGTAAATTTTACACATTTTGTTTTCTTCGCATTGAGCAGCAAGTTGTTACTTGTGAACCAATGCAATATTTCCGAAAGGGTATTATTTACATCGTCAAGTGCTACTTTTTGTCTATCACTTTTAAAAATTAATGATGTGTCATCAGCAAATAATACTATCTCACAAAGATTTTTAGTGAAATAAGGAAGATCGTTTACGTATATTAAGAATAAGAGGGGTCCTAATATGAGCCCTGGGGTACTCCCATGACTAATGAGGCGCCAGAAGAGTCGGTGCCATTAATGTTTACTTTTTGTACTCTACCAGTGAGGTAAGACTCGAGTAAGCCAGGTGAGCTGTTCGAAACACCATAATAACCTAATTTTAGTAGCAAAGTCCCATGATCAACACAATCAAAAGCTTTTGATAGATCACAAAATATACCAATGGCATCCTGCTTTTCCTCCCAAGCATCAAATATATGTTTCACAAGTGCAACTCCTGCATCCGTTGTGTTCCTGCCTTTAGTGAAACCAAACTGTTTGTTCTGAAGTAACTTATTGTCTGTAAAATGTGAAAGCAATTGATTAAATATTATTTTTTCAAAAATTTTACTGAGGGATGGGAGTATGGAAATAGGTCGAAAATTTGAAGGATCACTTTTGTCTCCTGCTTTAAATAAAGGATTGATTTTACTGTACTTCATAAGATGAGGAAACTGATTTTCATCTATACATTTATTGAATATGAATGCAAGGTGAGGCGCTATAGCGGGCACTATTGATTTTATTATATTAGTTGAAATGCCCCAAAGATCCTCGGTATTTTTTATATTTAGTTGTTTAAAAGTTTTAAGTATAGTGACAGATTCAAAATACTGAAAATCAAAGTTAATTCTACATTTTTTTTACACTAGATTTAAGAAGAGAATTGGCTACGTTTTTTGACGAATTTAACTTATTTGTAGTGGTGATTGGAACATTTGTGAAGAAAGATTCAAATGCATTGGCCACTTCAGAATCAGTTTTAATATGTTTATCATCTATTTTTAACTCGAAGGATCGATCACGTGACTTTGCTTTACAAGTTTCTTTGTTAATAACATTCCATATTGCCTTCGTTTTATTATCAGATTTTTCAATTTTAGCCCGTATATAATTAGATTTAGCTGTTGAACATACTTTTTTGAATAGTTTGGAGTACTTTTTAATCTGTTCAATTACTTGTGGCTCATTAGTAGATGCCTTTGTCTCGTATAATTTATATAATTTCCTTCTACTTTTATAGATTCCAGGCGTAGCCCAATCACTAAATTTTATTTTAAATTGATTTACATTTATTGTTTTTTTAGTGAAAATGTTATCACATTCGTATTTGATTACTCCGAACAAATCTCCGTAATGATCATTCGGGTGTTTATCATTATTCAACTCCAAAAGAGGTACTTTATTCTTAATGTTTTCTGTAAATTTTTCTAATCTATAAGTTGTGATTGGTCTACAAACAATATGTTTTGATAATGGAACATGTTGGAACTTAAATCTAGCTAACTGACCTGCATGATCTGAATTTATAAAATGTATTATAGATTTCTCATCTACATCGCTGTTAGAAAAAATATTATCTAAGCAGGTAGCTGATGTGGCTGTGGTGCGTGTTGGTTCACAAAAAAGATTTTGTAAGTTAAAAGATTTAAAAAGGTTGAGGAACCTTAGCGCGTTCTGAGAGTTTTCTAAAATATTAATATTAAAATCGCCACATACAACTATAGTCTTCTTACATTTACATACCTTTTTTAAGGCTTCCTCCATAATGGAATCAAACAGGTAGTAATCTCCAGAAGGAGGTCTATAGACGCTAATAATAATATATTGTTCTAGCTCTGCACATGATAGTTCAATATTTCGCTCACTTGTGAGTGCTACTACGTCTTTTCGTCTTTTGATTTTAATTTGTCATTAATTAAAATGAGAGACCCACCTCTTATAGCGGAATCTCTAGTAAACGCACTAATAATTTTTTAATTATCAATATTAACTAAGAGTTCATGTTTTTTTAACCAGTGTTCAGTTAAACAAAGTACATGGATACGTTTTTCATTTAAAAATAATTCTAGTTCTTCAGAACACTCACCGTGGTAAATACGGTAGAACGCGGTCAAGGAAGCGATTGTTCGGCGCTGAGCTAGCGGCTCAAGGCTTCCTGTTACCCCCGGACAGTCTATAATGCGACAAGCGCGTCGCTGCATAGCGTCGAGAGCGTCCAGCAAATACTTCGCGGAGCCGTCCCAGAGGTGAGAGCTGTATTCGACGCAGGGTCTAATCTGCGTTTTGTACAGCAGTCACCTCTGGTGCGGTGTAAAGAATCGCTTTACCTTGTTCAGTATTCCTAGTTTCCGCGAAGCTAGCCAAATACATCTCTCAATGTAGTTTGTGTTATTGAGCTCTCGACGAACGTCTATGCCAAGGATGTCTAGATTGTCCTTCATTGGTAATATTGCATTCTGAAGAGTGGGTAGGGGAAGGAAAGGGGATTTTTTCGCAGTAAATGCACACGCCTGTGTTTTTTGGGCATTGAACTCGACCAAGATCTCGGCACCCAATTGGAAGATACTGTCGAGGTTACGGTCGAGATCAACCACGAGTCCTCGTCTCTCCTCCTCAATCTCAGATCGCCCCGTCGCCGGACGAACCGACTAACTCCCGTGCAGTGTGCTGTCATCTGCATAGCAATGAATGTTCCCGAGGGATAGCATATCATTGATATGCAGAAGAAAGAGAGTTGGTGACAGTACGGACCCCTGCGGTACCCCGGCATTCACTTGCAAGGAGCGAGAAACCTGGCCATCGCAGAGGACCCGCACTCGGCGCTCATTTAAAAAGCTGGTAATCCTACTGCACAGTTGAGGAGGTAGACCATATGCCGGAAGCTTGGAAAGGAGCGAAGCATGCCAGACCCTATCGAAAGCTTTGGCGATGTCCAGGCTAATTACCAAGGACTCACCGTACCTTTCCATAGCCTCACCCCATACATGCGTGACGAATGCCAGGAGGTCACCCGTTGATCGTTTTGGCCTGAAGCCATATATATTGCCGATCATTGATTAGCGAGTGATCCTCGAGGTATCGCATGAGCTGCTTATTGATAATAAGCTCAAGCACCTTGCAAATGACTGAGGTGACAGCCTGGATCGGATCGATCCCCCTTCTTGGGGATCGGTTGTACGTTCGCCTCTTTCCAGACCTCCAGCACGAGCCCTGTAGAGTATGACAGGCGGTACAGACGCGTTAATACTGGAGACAACTCACCAGCACATTTTCGAAGCACCACCGCCGGAATGCCGTCAGGGCCACTGGCTTTCCGCGAGTCGACTGACCGCAGCAATGCCCGTACATCACATTGCCGGATAACAATATCAGGCATAGTGTGGCCACAGTTGGCAATGGCGGGGGACTGCAGGCCACGGTCGTCGACCCAGGAATTAGCCGCAGAGGTCTGCGAGCATGGCCGCCTTCTCTTGGGCTTTGTGGGCCAGTTATCCATCAGGATGACGCAGTGTTGGCAGAGAGTGTTGGCAAAAATTGGACTGCACGGCTTTGGCCAGTTGTCAGTATCCACGGCTGCCCGTGGGATGGGATGTGAGCTCCTCACCCATTCCATTTACTCCACATATATTATGTATTTTTATTATTTTATTTATTGTTATAAATACAAAGTTGTTATTGTTTTCGTTGTGTTTGTTATTTCATATTATTAAGTGGAGTAATAAATGCTTTTTCTTTCTTTCTTTCTCCTGACCAAGCCGCGCGACGCGCTGGGCATCCGCTCCCTTGAAGGCCCTCTTGCTGAACCTAGTGGCCCTATTGTACACTGCTTTGAGGCGGCCCACGTTCGGGTCACGTGTCGCCCGAGCCCTGACCCAGGCGGATATGCCAACTGTTTTTTCTGGACAGCTTCGGCACATTCACGCCCGAACCAGGGGCGGGCTTTGTGGATGCTGGCGACATCAGTGTATGGGATATAATATTCTATACCTAGACTGATCTCGCCAGCAACGGCAGCAGCGCTATCCGAAGGCGCCTTCCCTACAAAGCAGCGCTGGCTCGACGGGACGGACGCAAAGTAGATCTGGCTCATGGAGCCATGATCCACGTGCAGCCAAAGGACGGAGTGGGAGGGGTTCTCCAGACAGCGCAACCGGCGGCAGCAAACATCCGCCCTAACTAACTAGCACACTCCGGCTTTATCGCGGAATTGTTCCTCAATGATATAGCCCGGGTAACAGAGGTAAGACGTGTCGTCAGGGCGGCGTATCTATGTCTCCGTTAGGAACATTACAGAAGGCCGTGCCGTCTCCAGGTGATGGTGGACGGTATCGAGGTTCGCATGGAGTCCGCGGATATTCGCGAATTCCACCTCAAACGTAGTCAACTTTGTGGGGTTTCTAGGGGCCGCTGTGTACCGTCTATTAACTTGTTGCACTGTCATGGTGAGATATGGGGAAGCGTGAAGACAGGGCGATATTTGGTGCGGCAGTAAGTGACAAAGTGCAGAGGCTAGCTTCGTCATGTGGTTAGGTCGGAGCCGACCCGCCGGACGGAAAGGCTCCCAAACCCCCCTGATGCAAGGCCGCCGCTACCCCACACCGGTTACCACCCGAAGCGGCGACCCCACAACAAGATTATGCGCAACATGTGGGGCAGCCTACTGGGGTGGTTGGTCCCAGGCGGGCCCCATGACTATGTTGCGGGTGGCTGCGGCAACGCCGTTGCTAAGGGTCTCCCTGGCCGGCAAATCGACCCACACCACCCATACTAGACTCCGCTTCGCCCCCACTAGACCCCTGCCTGCCGCACCATACACCGCCCCGGTCCCAGCAGTGCAGCTGCTTAACCCCTACGCAACCCAGTCTGGGCTGGGTTACTTGGGGGGCTTTAGCACAGCTGCGTGGTGGTACCCCCGGACCAACACTGTTGTACCACCTGGTATCCACGTAGGGGCCGAAGCCACCACATGGGTACCGTAATTTACGAACCTCGTCCGTTAATCAGCAGGTGTGCCACTAGCAGGTGAGGTCGCTGGGGCCCGATAGATGCAAGAAGGGCCCCTTTGCACCCTAAAATTTATAGCCGATTCCAATCATCATCATCATAACATAGTATACAACAAAGTCGCTTCCGTTTCCTATGTATGCTTAGGTCTTTAAAACTACACAACGGACTTTGATGCTGATTTCACCAATGGATAGAGTGGTTCTTGAAGGTTTTTGTGTATAATGTATCAAGCGGGTGAAGCCGCGGGGCGTTCCCTAGTAAAGTATAAAACAAAGTCTGTCCACCCCTATGTATGCTTAGATCTTTGAAACTACGCAACGGATTTTGTTGCGGATTTCACCAATGGATAGAGTGGTTCTTGAAGGTTTTTGTGTAGGTATATAAGTTGTCAAGCGGGCGAAGCCGCGGGCGTCCGCTAGTAAGTTATAAACACCAAACTTTGGTTTGGATGGACGCGTGGATGTTTTCTTTTCTGATTTTAATAAGATGGGAATTGGGATACTTTTAAAATATTAACCTTCAATGTTATGATTATCAGCATCATGAAATATTTCATTAGAAGTCATATTCAAGGTCGTATTCTCATTCTGTCCATACAACACAGCATCGGTTGGGTGGTCGCAATTTGTTTTTTGATCGATGGACTTGTAGGACGATGTGTCGGACAGTTTATCGGTGAACTCGTTCAGGATAGAAGTTGAAGGATTTGTCTGTTCTGCATGATGTGTTCTTGGTACTATTCTTCTGTTTGCAAAGATATCTTGTAAGATACCTAGGATGGACAGATAACTATTGTAAGTACGAGTACCGACCTACATTCAATTTATACCATGAGTCAATAACCTAATCTTCTATTCATTAAAGAAGATAATAATAAGATAGTATATGTATATTATAGATAGAATGAGGTACCTATCTTCTAGCTTATCTTAAAACTGGGTTATTCTTCTACGCTTGGTCGACCTGCTAAAGAGTCCAAAACGTCAATAGGCCAACAGTGATTGACCAAATGTGGGCGTGATGCTCTCTCATCATCACTATCAGAGATTTCAGGGAGTGGAGAGTGGGTAGCAGGAAACTAGAAATAGGTGGAACCTAAACTTTTAGTATTCCGTACCCAAAGGGTAAAACGGAACTCTATTACTAAGAATCCACTATCCTTCTGTTTGTCCGTCTGTCAACCGGCTGTATCTCATTAACCGTAATAGCTAGCAGTTGAAATTATTATAGAAGACGTATTTCTGTTGCATTTATAACAACAAATACACACTAAAAACAGAATAAAATAAATATTTTAGATAATACATCCCTTCGTGCGCAATTGCGACACTTGACCTTGGACCTTTTACCTTTGACCTAACCAGCAAACAGTTGTCATATGTATGTAAATTTTACATTAATTGTTTCAATACCCTTTACGTCGCGAAGTTCCTGTGGTCCAAGGGTTCTCTTTTTCTCTGGCTTCTCATATCTTCGGACCCTTGTGTACTCTTTCGCTGTAAGGGCGGTGAGCATCGGTATTGTGGCTTCAGGAGAGGAGGTTGGGGCTGAAATATGAGTAAACACAGGAGTACAATTAGTAAGTAAGTACTTATATAAATTGTGATGTTTTAACGCATTTCAATCACAACTGTTATCTAAACGTAACAAAATATAGCCGTTACGTGACAAAAAAAACCGGTCAAGTGTGTGTCGGGCCACGCCTAATATAGGGTTCCATAGTTACGTTTAAAGTTATCTCGTCCGTTATAATTTTCTTTCAAAGTTCTTTATATGGACTACCATCATGAATTTTTCAGATTCTTCAAGCTAGCCGTTTAGATTTTAGAGGAGGGAAGCTCTGTTTTATCAAGAAAAAGCGCTTTAAACACACCTAAATCAAAAAATTGTCTTACCAATCTCCCAATGTTTTAAAAATACCTATCTAATGATACCCAACACAATGTAGTTGACGCGACAAAAAAATTACCTCAGAATTTTTTTCATAATATTAATTTAGCACTTTGTCGGAATAGTAAATACACATATCCGTGCAAAATTTAATCTTTCTAGCACTATCCGTTTGGGAGGAACGCCAAGGACGGACGGACGGACGGACGGACATGACGAAACTAGGGTTCCGAAACTTGAACGGAACCCTAAAAAGTAGTTTAAAAAGATCTAAGTAAGTACTTAGTTAACGTTTACATTTCAAGACAATACTGGACAAATATTTTGGGTAAATATTGAGGCAAAGACCCCCATAATGATTTTGATATATGATAGGTACATAGTTCAATTCACTTCCTTACTTTCATAGTAGTTATCATAGAAGTCAGCATTCCTATACTCTTCAGCTGCTTCCGCGAAGACCTGATGGCAAGTCGGCACAAGGAACAACACGACGACAGCACCACCCCACATTGAAGAACGGGGAGGTTTAACAACACATAACATTTAGATATTTGAAATTTAACGCATGATTTGTAAAACGGTACAAATGCGGACAAATTCCGACTTTTTCTTGGTGAGACTTTTTCAGAAACTCTCGATGTGATTTTGAACTGTCTGACGTCAAAATGACAAGCAAATACCGTCACAGAATTGCCAAGAACTAAAAACGTGTAACCTGTTTTAGCTTTAAGGGGCCCAAATGTATGCTCGAAGGGCCCAAGTGGCCCGAGTCCTCACATGCACGCGGTACACCAACTGATAGATGTACAAGTATCTGGCAAATATATACTTGGAACCAACATTTACTGCCTAGATGTGGGTGTAACGAAGGCTTCTGTCCACCGCTTTGGGGATAAGGACCTGATTTTTTACTTTGGTTTAGTTTGGTTAATTTTATCGAGCCATTAACCCCTCAAAAGCATATAACACACAAAGTTGGTCTAAATAAGACAGTTAAAATCGTTGATGTCTTTTGGTCAATATCAATAAACATTATTGAAACAATTGCATGGTTGCTGAAACTAGAAATAAAAGTCGCAGAGATGGCCGCAAATGTCTTATTGGCGAAGTTAGGCAGTAATAACAGTAAATAAGTTGGCATAATAGAAGGAAGGCGGAAGCTGGATGAACAGGATAATGTCGGTGCCTCGAAACTGCGGCAAGATGGCGTCGGCCTGTCTGGCGCCAAAATGTTACACTTACGCGACTTGATAACGTCGTAAGAACAACGTGATGTAATACCTACTCTTTCTCTTAATTTAAAGGTGGATTTTCGTACGGCAGATTAGGAGTTGAAGTATTGACTTTTCTGTGGTGTACATGCGAATTTCCCGCTATGAATTTTTGCCATTGTAAAATGTACTGTACTATCAAGGGATAAGATTATTTTCAGATATTACTGTGTACATTTTAGCCCGGATGTAAAACCAAAGGTTCACGCACACTAGACTACCTAATATTGCGTAGGCGTACTAGAGACGCCTGGCAATGGACGTATGCTCGAAAAACACAGGCGTGTGCATTTACAGCGAAGAAATCCCCGTTCCTTCCCCTACCCTCTCTTCAGAATGCATTATTACCAATGAAGGACAACCTTGACATCCTTGGCATAGACGTTCGTCGAGAGCTCAATAATAAAAACTACATCGAAAGATGTATAGAGGGCTAGCTTCGCGGAAACTAGGAATACTGAATAAGGTAAAGCGTTTCTTTACAACGCACCAGAGGTGTCTGCTGTTCAAGACGCAGATTAGACCTGCGTCGAATACTGCTCTCACCTCTGGGACGGCTCCGCGAAGTATTTGCTGGACGCTCTCGACGCTATGCAGCGACGGGCTATCCGTATTATAGATTGTCCGGAGGTAACGGGAAGCATTGAGCCGCTAGCTTAGCGCCAAACAATAGCTTCCTTGGCCGTATTCTACCGTATTTACCACGGCGAGTGTTCTGAAGAGCTTTTCAATCTGATCCCACCCTCTTCCTTCCGATCCCGAACAACGCGTGCCGGGCAGAGATGTCACTCTAGCGATAGCATGTTCGCGAGAACCGAACGTTTTAAACGTTCGTTTCTCTGCCGAACGATAGTGGCCTGGAACGCCCTGCCTGTGCACGTGTTTCCTCCCACATATAACCCTGGGTTATTTAAGCGAAGCGTGAAGAGGCACATCAGTAGGTCGTCAAGTTGAGGGCCACTCTCTATAGTATTGTATGCTGTGAGATTGGCCCACAATCGCTAGACGTCATCACGACTTACCACCAAGCGGGCGGCGTCAATTTGGCGAACCCAATATAAAAAAAATTATAATCGAAAATCATTAGGTCTAACGTTTAATATAAATAAAAAACGTTATTATGGTTAACACCCCGAATCAGAGTACCCCGACTCGGTTTTATTTTTTTAAACCACCCAGAAATAGGAGCCCCGCGAAGCGGGGCTCCGTCGTCCTATCTTTTGCTTTGTGTTTTTAAGTAGGCGTTTTCATCATATTAGACCAAATAAGTTTTATATATTTTTATATATTTTGAGTGGTATGTCAAACGATTTGACTGCCTCGGTGGCGCAGTGGTATGAGTATGAGACTGCCGGCCCTGAGGTCCCAGGTTCGATTCCGGGTCGAATGGAAACCGAGAAGGTGTTTTCTATGTATAATATGTATGCATTTAGAAATATATAAGTATGTTTATCAGTCGTCTAGATCCCATAACACAAGCTTATATTAGATTAATTTGGGCTAGATGACATTGTGTGAGAATGTCCAAAAAAAAATTTTTTTTTTTTTTTTTTTTTATTTATTTATTTCAGGCAACAAATAGAAAAGTTACAGTTGGTTCACGGACAAATCCTTCGCGGTTCAGGCGGTTCGCCTGTGGAATGCTTTGCCGCTTCAGATCAGGCGTGCGCAGTCTATATCGTCTTTCAAAACTAAGTTAAAAGATTACTACCTATCTACAACTTATATGTAGTCTATAAATACGTTTATGTATGTTTTGTATGGTATGTATGTGTATTTTTACTTATATAAATTATGTGTATGGTCTGTATGTATGTATAATTGTATCAGCACTTTTATTATCTTCTTTTTGATTCATTATTAATAAACATTAACTATATTAGTTTATTTTCTGATACTATTTAGTCTTATCTTTATTTCTTTGTTTACTAAGCTTTATTCTTCTCTCTCCTTAGAGTGATAGTTGTACACTACCCCTTTTAATTTCTTAAACTCGCTATCCATCCAAAGGTTGTCTGGAAGAGATCGCTTTTAGCGATAAGGCCGCCATTTGTACTCTCCTTGAAGTGAAATATCCTTTTTGTATGTTCTACATGTTGTGTACAATAAAGTGTATTGAATTGAATTGAATAGAATGAGAGAAAAATGTAAACAAAACATTTTTATTTGTTTATTTCCCAATTCTAATCGCTATCGTCTGTATTATACATGGGATATTCGTTGGAAGAGTTTGATTCCGACGTATTTATGACAGAACTATCTATTCTATCATGTTCATCTATTCTATCATGTCACACCAATAGTCGAGAACTACGGTACTAAATGTTTACCTGTACCATGAAACACGCAACGATAGCTCTCGTTGACCAACTTACGTCATTACTGGGTACGAGTGATAAGTACAGAGATAATAATCTCTTGCTTTCACAATGTAACTTAGTAATGGTCCATTTGTTAACACACGAATTGTCTCGTTTCGTTAGTCTTACTTTAGTGATGTGCCCCTTTACACTTCGCGTTTTTGTCTGGAGCGGGCGCAGTGCCTGACTTAACGTAAACAAATACCCCTTCTGGGCTTCGTGATTCCATGTGGTCTTAAATGTGATGTTAGTCGTTTATGGGACGTTCATTTGGGCCTGGAGACTTGTTAGAGATGTTGATACTTGTATCTTACCAATGCATATTTGGTGCATGAAGCCATGCCGTTGATGCAATCATGACTCCAAAGTAATCTTTAAAATCACGCTAGTGTAAACGTACCTTTAGAATTAGATCCTCTGATATTTTGTTTTCTGTTGGCGAAGCTTTGTCTGGGGTGGCGCCAAAAACTACTTACGACTACCGACAAAGAATTTTAGATCTAATATCATACTTTTAAAGTTGAATTTCAAGGATTTATTATTTGTAAGGGCCGAAGTTTATTTTTGCTAAGTAGATACATAATATTTTCTTGTAAATACATAAGTAGAGTGTTATGTAAAATATGACTTTATAATAAGTTGTAGCAAAAATGTTGGCAAGTATTTTACAGAAGAAGAAACACATTTTACAGAGTTGCATAATTCTACAGAAAGTGACAAAGAAAATAGGTGCAATAAAAAAAAATATATACGTCAAAAATTGACACATCAACCGAATTCAAACTGCCGAAATGGGACCAAATAGTTTTCGGAATGGCACCAAATTGAAATGGGACTTCGATTGAAAATGTTATTCAGGGCACAGAGGAATAGGCAGTACTGGCAGATGTCCAATCTGTAGTGGGATGGGATCGTGGGATGTTGAAAAAAATATTCAAAACTGAAGCTTTATAAAATGTCGTAACTAAAGTGCTATTTTACCCACCTTTGCTACCTGATACCTCCGGAAGTAACCATAACCGACACTTCATGCTTACAGACCGTTCTCACCTGTGTTGGGAACATGCTCTGAGAAATTACCAACCTTAATAACGTGAGGTATGTCTGTCAGTCAAAGGCTCCAAGTCTACTAGCAAGAGTGTGAGCCTATGGCAAGATAGTTTCTCAATACTTACTTTCATCCCGCCGGCAGAGAATCTACCCCCGGACACAAACTCCCCTGGCCCAACTGGAAGGCTCTTAATAGAATGCGAACCCAGGTTGGCAGGTCTAAAGATAATATGTCCAAATAGGGTTACATTGACACTAAAGAGAACCAGTGTGAATGTGGCTTATCACCACAAACCATCAGCCACATGATGTCATGTCCAGGTTGCCCAGAGTCGTGCACTTTAGATGAACTGTACGAGGCGAGGCCAAATGCGATTTGAGCAGAGCATTGAGCCAAGACAATATAATCACCATAGTGTTGACCATCGACACGAAAAGAAGAAGAAGTCTACTAGCGACTATTCAATTTTATTTAGGTAAATTGCTCATTAGATGTAGACCCGGGGATCGAACTAACTAGCTCTGAGGTAGTAGTAACATACCTACCGCTACGACGTGAGTCAGGTTAGGGTTTCTAACACCTTGGTCTATAAGCATATGACATGGTCAGAAAAACTATTTTTTTTTAGTAAAGAGGAGTTTGTATTTCATTTGTAAAAGCCACTAAAAGGGATAATATGGGGAATCCTTCCAAAATCGTACAGGAAACATTCTGTAGTTCCTCTCAAACTGTCTCAAAACGCTTCTCTCCTCGAATGTGAGTCGGAAGTCGAAGATCTCCAAGTTCGTTTCGATTCTCTCTGGAGTTATGGACTTCGGTATCGGGATTACTCCTAGTTCCACCTAGAAAAAGAACACAATTCATGTTTTATCTCTCTACATCCTAAGGTTGCCTGGATGATATTGCTCTTTAGCGATAAGGCTGCCTGATGTTGGTTTGCAGGCTCCGTAACTACAAATCTGATTTTGAAAATTCTTTCTTTTACTAATAATATCAACATTATTTCTGAGTGCTATTTATCCTCTGTAATCAGTTAATCACACTAATCACTGTATGCAGCTAGTGATGTTCAATGAATAAGTATGTATTAACTCTCTTTGAGGTGCAGTTTCATATACACCGTGTAGTACCACCGTTTACAAAAAACGCATTTTTTTTACAAAATCTTAAAACTGATGTAGTCTCTAGCCATCAAATGAGTACTCGTGTGGTAGCTCACTGCCTTAAAAAGTCTTCCTAGTGCTATCCAGAGGCGCTCGGCAATGGACGTAGGCTGCAGCGGCCTTGTGCTGCGGAATTAAAAAAAGAAACTACATTAATTTAAAGAATTTTATAAAAAAATGTGTATTTTTTTCAAAGTAACACTTCCAGACAGTTCTGTTATAGAAACTGAGTTCAAACTTTTTTTTATGAAAACCCACGTACTTTCACTTTATAAATTAAACTATTATATGTTTTATTTACGGTTCATATATTAAGAAAAACAAACTTAATAAAAATATACGTCGTAAGGCTTTCGAGGAAAACTGTGGTTAGTTTAGTAACCACCGCGTCGATCGATGTAAAAATAATGGAGAAGAGGTTGATTTTATAAGCAAAATTCATTACTTTTTATGATAATCTGAAAAGTTACGAATTTAATTATGATAGTATTTTTATGAGATCTCAATATACTGACATGTTCTTTTTTAAGTTACACTAACAAAATGAATACCTGGTTACTTGAAATAAAAAAAAAAATATTATGCTTTTGGATGCAAAGGGGCATATTATTACTACAACGCTTTTATTGCCACATCTGCTATACCAAATTCCTTGACATTCTGAAAAATTTACATGCGATTTCTTATTACTATTACTTATCTAACCACCGTATTATTTACGTTATTATTTTAAAATTATACAAAAGAGGATATGTATACCACAAAACATTTATTTACAATAGAGAATTAGAATATACATAATAGTAGATAAAAATACTATTTACACTTACTAAAAACTATACTATACACATTAAAATCTACACTAATATACATGCGTCAAAGAACTCCGCCTCGTCGCCGACTGGCAATGTTCCCAGAAGGCTGGCAGCATTGCCACGTTGTATGGCAATGCTTATTCTTTGAACTAAAAAGTAACCAGCCTTCTGGTCTTGAGAAGAGATTCGTCATAAGTTTTGAGATGGTTTTAAAGAGTCCGCGAGCGCTCGGACACCAAGGTCCCAGCGTCTCTACCCCAAACGGCTCAAATATGTAGTCTCCTGCTAAATTTGAGTATTTGCGCCGTTTGAGGCAAATTATTACAATATTATACAAAACTAGCTGTTGCCCGCAGCTCCGCCTGCGTGTTACTTTAGATCTACATAACTTTTTAAATTATGAAGCGATTGAAAACCAAACCGCATGTTTAAATCAAAAAATCAAATCATTTCTGAGATTAGCGTATTCAAACATTCAGACAAACAGACAAAAGTTCTAAAAACCATTAATAGTGAACTCCACTGCGGGTGACGTAACCTGTTCTGAAGAGCTCTTAAATCTGATCCCACCCTCTTCCTTCCGATCCCGAACAACGCGTGCCGGGCAGAGATGCCACTCCCACACGGTGGATAGCATGTTCGCGAGAACCGAACGTTTTAACCGTTCGTTTTTCTGCCGAACGATAGTGGCCTGGAACGCCCTGCCTGTGCACATGTTTCCTCCCACATATAACCCTGGGTTCTTTAAGCGGAGCGTGAAGAGGCACATCAGTAGGTCGTCAAGTTGAGGGCCACTCTCTATCGTATGTGCTGTGAGAGTGGCCCACAATCGCTAGACGTCGTCACGACTATAAAACGAACCGAATATAAAAACTATAAAAAAAACTACGACAAACTTATTATTTGCGGTTGGTACAGTACTCGGGTCAAGGGATCGAACCGCAAAATTAAGTTTGTTTTTTATTGTAAATACTTTTCCGGGATAAAAAGTACCCAGCGTGGTGCCCAGGATATTAAAGAATAATTATACCAAGTTTCATCGTAATCGAACCGGTAGTTTTTGCGTGATGCCTGAACAGACAGACAGACAGACAGACAAAAATTTTTTTAATCACATATTTGGGTTCGGTGTCGGTCTAGTAACACCCCCTGTCATTTATTTTTTTGATATTTTCAATGTACAGAATTTTCACTTCTACAGATTTATTATAAGTATAGATAGATTTATCGGTTCTATGGTATGGCTTTATTTATATCAAAACGCAGTTTTTTTGCGTTTCTCTCAAAAACTATAAGACCTAGAAAACAAATGATACGTCTAAAGATAAGTATTTAGAAGGGCTATATTGTGACGTAATAAAAATATTTGGTGTAGTACAAAAATTTGGAATTATAGCACTTTGACTGTTTTTTTTGAGGCACTAGATGTACCACAAAAGTGAAATTTGATACAACCAAATATCAACCCTTATCAACAAAAGGGGTGTCCAGAGAAAGGTATTAGGAGAAACTTTAATATGGTGTAATAAAAAGTCTAGGTCTAGAACAAAATTTTGAATAAACAATTCGGAAACTACTATGTGATCACCAGGTGCACCACGAACTGAAGATTTCAGCAGCTGAATTTAGGTTTTTACTATTGAAAGCTGTACCGCCAGAAAGCGCCTACGAAGAGGTATCTAACGGTATAGATGGTTTATTTAAAATCTGAAGTTTAATATGTAAAATTTAATCTTATATATATAAAAGAAAGTCGTGTTTGTTACAACACTTATAACTCGAGAACGGCTCTTAAAAACAATGAAATAGATGCTGATTTGTTTATTACATGTAAAACATTATTTGTACAATCCTGTCAAATAGTGTAACAACAATTTTTTTTTTGGAGCTTATGGCCTGGTTGCTGAGAACTTTAAGCAAAAAATGTATTTTTTTCTGAAGACATCATGTGTGCGTTCAGAAATTTATTTTTTGTAAAATATCTACAAAGTTCAGGTAGTGTTATATTTGTTTGTTTTAGCCATTAATTTTCGAAAATTATTTATTAATTATTTAATTTTTAATTCCAGAAAATAATACCTAAGATTTATTCTACAGTAAAAACATAAAATCATCGGAAAGGAACAAAATAAAAAAGAATAAAAAATCAGTTGGTAAAGGTTACAAGAATAAGGAAAAAAAATCTACAGGTTAACTAAAGTGTAAATGTCTTTTTATAGGTTGTATATGATTTTTCTTGATAAGATATTCATACGTAGTGGTTATATACTCTTTGAGCTATTGTCTATGTCCCGAAAGTTGTCACTGTTATCATATTTGGTGGTTTTATGCGAGTGCACATTTTAATAACAATGCCGCGTCCTAGAAGATCTAATCTTTCCCAGCGAAGCCGTAATGCAATTAGGCAACGGAATATCGCGAGTCAATTATCTGATGGAGAACGAGAAATTGCACGAGAACAGCGCCGCGTTAGTATGGAGCAAAGAAGGGCCTTAATTCGTGCTTCTCAAACACAAGAGCAAAGAGAGGCAGCCCGTGAAACGGCTAGGTTAGAAACGAGAAATCGTCGGGCTTATCGTACAGATGAACAGAGGAATAATCTTCGAAGTGCAAGAAGAAATGGTTCAAGTATTGATTTGAATCGAGCAGCGTTTCTGTATGATTGCACCATCGACTACAGCTTGCATCGTTTAGTTTGCATTGGTCCAATGGACGTTGTTTGCCAGCATTGTGGAGCATTGAAGTTTGCTGGTGAAACGCCTGGTTTGTGCTGCCTTAGTGGTAAAGTGAAATTGCCATTATTGGTCCCGCCACCAGAGCCATTGTGCTCCCTGCTTTATGGCGAAACACTAGAATCACGACATTTTCTAGCGAACACTCAAAAATACAATGTCTGTTTCCAAATGACTTCATTTGGGGCGGAAATTATCGAAGAACACGGATATAATCCGACATTTAAGGTAATTTACGTTAAAAACTTTATTTTCTATCATTGTAAAAAAAACTGGAATGTAGTTTGTTAGATTTCTGTATTTTAATGTGTGCCACACAATAAAAAAAAAAAAAAAAAAAAAAAAAAAAAAAAAAATTCAATAATAAATTCAAATGCAAATATACTTCATGGGCAATATGGAAGAACAACTTAACCGGCGTCAAGGGATCAACAGAGCTACGAAAAGAGCAATTCTCCAAGATCTGCAGCAAATGCTTCATGAACATCATGCATTGGTCAGGCTGTTCAAGACTGCTTTAGAGCGCATGCCAAGTGATGACTATAAAGTTGTGATCAGAGCAGATAAAAGACCAGCTGGAACACATGAACGCACATTTAATGCTCCAACAATCGATGATTGTTGGTGAAAACTTGGAAACACGTGATATTGTACTTACACGACGCAATACTGGGCAACTACAAAGAATATATGAAACACACCGTTCATATGACGCGTTACAATACCCGCTGATGTTTTGGCAAGGAGACGATGGATATCACTTTAATATCAAAATGATTAATCCATTGAATGGTAAGATCAATATTGTTGTTTTCATTTTAACTTGATATACAATTTATTCTGTTTGCTTTTAGTACTCAAAAAAAGTTGTAATTTCTAATTTAGTCTCTACTAACTACTCTTACAGCTACTCTCTAGTAGCTGTAAGAGTCGTTAACCTATTACGGGTTCTAAAATACAATTTTTACTGCATTTGTTTCAGGTGAGGAAACTACCAAGAAGGTTAGTTCGATGAATTATTACGCATATCGTTTGATGATTCGTGAAAATTCTGACAATTATTTGTTGCAATTTCGTCGACTGCTTCAACAATATTGCGTTGACATGTACGTTAAAATCGAAACGGAGCGCCTGACTTTCATTCGGTTGAATCAAGCTAAATTGCGTTCGGAAGAGTATATCCATTTACGCGATGCAATTAGCACAGAAGGAGATTCAGAAAATGTTGGTCGATTGACTATTTTACCGGCGACATACATAGGTAGCCCGCGTCATTTGCATGAATATGCGCAAGATACAATGACACATGTTCGTAATTATGGTCGGCCAGATCTATTCATTACATTTACATGTAATCCGAAATGGATAGAAATTATTCAATTGCTGCTTCCCGGACAAACATCAAGTGATCGAGACGACATCACCGCACGTGTTTTCAGGCAAAAAATTCGGTCACTAATGAATTACACTCAGACTAAAAGAATAACATAGACGGAACGAATAGAACTAGCGAGTGAAGCCGCCAAAAGGGATACTATATAGCAATGGGATACCATTTCGCTCGCCACTCCTTTGTGAGCAGCGAGTGTGTACGTACGTGCGATCACGGTTGAACAAAATATTATAAATATGCCGTATTGTGTGGTGAAAAGGTGTAAAAACACTTCAATTATTCATAGAAAGAATGCTGAATTATCGTTTCATAAGTAATTATTTCATAACATTTTTCTAAATATTTTAGTTGCACAAACTAGGAACACAAAACCTCCGCCATGTCATACAGAGTTGCCATAATTTTTTCATCATTTCCACAAAATATTTAGCAGTATTTATGGGAATTTATAAAGTACTGAGTAAAAAAAATCTGTGTCATCAATGTTGACAACCTCGATGTTTCTAATCATCATCATCATCATTCGTGCGTTAGTCCCGAACTCCCGATCACATCTGTGTCCGGGATCTACTTAATACATGGCTTGGTTATTTCGGCAATCTTGGAATTGACCGCTGTCTGACCTCCCAGCCATCCAATATATTTATGTTACTGTGTCAGTAGTTTAATTTCAGTCTAACACTACAAAGGCCTCAGTCTTAACCTAACGACTATTGATATCTACTTCATGTATAGTTAACGACAAAAGTAGCTTAACCAATAATTCTTATCTGTTGATCACTAATAGCTGTTAAACCGATCACAAAATTATAAACAAAACACGAAATATATTAACTTTGTCCTTGGGGATTCTAAAATTACTTGTACATTGCTGTGGCACATGCATTGGGATGTAAAAAAGAATAATAAATATTTTTGTGCTAATCAACTTTTGTTGTTGACTGTACTTTGTACTTACACTGGAATGAAGCTTTGTTCATTCATCTTAAAAAGGATTATTTTAATTATGAGAATTTTTTTGAAAGCTAGTAATTAAAGTGTGTTTACTCAGTGTTTATCACGTTTTTATTTATTTTAACACTTCCCCATTTTAGGCACTTATCATAATAATCATTTGTGTAAATGACAAAATAATTGCAGATAACATTTACATATAGAGATTTTTAGGAGATTTTTTCATTTGCTGGCAACATTACGCACACGCCGTTAGTGGTATCGGTACACGGAAATCGGAGTCACACGCACACATTGAAAGTGTCATTTGGCTTCACGTGTTTATTCTACATGTTCCGTCTATGTTATTCTTTTAGTCTGAGGAATTACATTGTTAAGCAACACACACGTCTTTGGGAATACTCGATGCTGGATGTATTCAATCGAAAGGCAAAAACGAGGCCTACCGCATGCTCACATTCTGATTTGGTTAGTCGAAAGAATTCGGCCAGATAAAATAGATGACATCATATGTGCGGAGATTCCTGCTCCTGAAACCGATCCAGACCTACATGATGTTGTAGTCACGAATATGATTCATGGACCGTGTGGCACTATCAACCGACAATCACCGTGCATGGTCGACGGCAAGTGTTCCAAACGGTATCCACGAAAATTGACGGCAGAGACCATTACAGGCAACGATGGTAATCCATTGTATCGGCGTCGATCGCCCGATGATAATGGTAGAACTATCACAACTAAAGTGAAAGGAAATGATTTCGTAGTTGACAACAGTTGGATTGTTCCATATTCGCCACTTCTTTCCAAAACATTCAAAGCACATTGTAATGTTGAGTATTGCAATTCGGTCAAGTCAATTAAATACATTTGCAAATATGTCACGAAAGGGAGCGACATGGCGGTTTTTGGTATCCAAACATCCTATAACAAAGATGAAATCACGCGCTATCAAGTTGGTAGATATGTGAACTGCAATGAAGCAATTTGGCGTATATTTTCATTCCCTATTCACGAACGTCATCCCACTGTTTTACATTTGGGGGTGCATCTAGAGAACGGTCAGAGAGTATATTTCACAGCGTCGAATGCTGCTCAACGTGCCGAAACACCTCCAGCGACAACACTGACCAGTTTCTTTGCGATTTGTCAAAGCGATCCGTTCGCACGAACTTTGCTTTACTCAGAAATGCCACGTTATTACACTTGGAACGCTACATCGAAGAAATTTCAACGTCGGAAGCAAGGCGATGCAGTTCCTGGTCATCCAGATATGCGTTCCACTGATGCTCTTGGTCGTATTTACACAGTACATCCGAAGAATGATGAATGTTTCTATTTGCGGTTGTTGCTGGTACATGTTCGAGGGCCAACATCATTTGAATCACTACGAACTGTTAATGGTATCGTGTGCCCCACATTTCGTGCAGCATGTCAAGAACTAAATTTGCTTGAAAACGATACTCATTGGGACACGACAATCGCTGAAGCAATTATTTCTGCATCTCCAAGTCAGATACGCACATTATTTGCTATCATCATTTCAACATGCTTCCCATCGAACCCACGTGACCTGTGGAACAAATACAAAGACAACATGTCAGAAGATATTTTACATCGAATTCGCGTCAGCTCAAGAAATTCCGATCTTGAGGTGAATGAGGAGATCCATAACCAGACTTTGCTCTTGATCGAAGATATGTGTTACCTCATGTGCGGCAGTTTGTTAGTTAGGTTAGGAATGCCAGCGCCAGATCGCGGAATGAAGGACGCATTTAATAGAGAATTGGAACGTGAACGTGAATATGATCCACATGAACTAATCCAATCAGTTCAAACGAATGTACCTCTGTTGAATCCTAAGCAGAGGGAAGTCTATGATACACTGATTAATGCAATTGATGATGGAAATGGCGGCTTATTTTTTTTTGGATGCCCCCGGTGGAACTGGGAAGACATTCCTCATGTCATTGATTTTGGCCACTGTACGTGCGAGATCCGAAATTGCGGTAGCAATTGCTTCTTCTGGAATAGCGGCCACATTGTTAGACGGATGCCGTACGGCTCACTCAGCGTTAAAATTGCCATTAAACCTTCAAACTACTGAACAACCGACATGTAACATTTCGAAACACTCCGCAATGGCCAAAGTTTTAGTAGCATCAAAAATCATCATATGGGACGAATGCACAATGGCGCACAAACGCCCATTGGAAGCACTAGACCGAACATTAAAAGATCTGCGCAATGACTCGAGATGTTTTGGTGGTGCAATGATTTTATTATCTGGCGATTTCCGACAAACACTACCAGTCATTCCAAGAACTACTGCTGCCGACGAAATAAACGCTTGCCTCAAAGCATCAAATCTGTGGCGATATGTAAAGAAACTTCAACTGTCTGTAAATATGAGAGTTGCATTGTTGAACGATCTATCTGCTGATGATTTCTCGAAGCAATTGCTGACTATCGGTAATGGCCGTATTCCTGTTGACAAATCGAGCGGTTTGATTTCATTTCCTCCAAATTTTTGCAATTTCATATCATCAAAAGACGAGCTTATCAACAAAGTATTCCCGGATATGATTGCTAACCACAAAAATACTAAATGGTTAAGTGAGCGAGCAATTTTGGCCGCTAAAAATAAAGATGTAGATGACCTCAATTTTATAATTCAAAATCAAATCGTAGGTACTCTGTATTCATTCAAATCTATCGACTGTGTAACAAACGAAGAAGAAGCCACTAATTATCCAACTGAATTTTTAAACTCCTTGGATGTGCCTGGTTTACCACCGCACAATTTAAAACTTAAAGTTGGCTCGGTAGTCATCATGCTTAGAAATTTAAACCAACCAAAACTGTGTAATGGAACGCGTTTGGTGATAAGAAAACTGATGAGCAATGTGATTCACGCGTCGATACTTAAAGGAAAATTTAAAGATGAGGAAGTTCTTATTCCAAGGATTACGATGATCCCAACGGATATGCCCTTTGAGTTTAAACGAATTCAATTCCCGATTCGTCTTGCCTTCGCCATGACGATCAACAAATCACAGGGCCAATCCTTGACTATTTGTGGCCTCAATCTAGAAAATGCATGTTTTTCTCATGGTCAATTGTACGTGGCATGCTCACGTGTCGGCAAACTATCCGCTTTATTTGTTCTTGCGCCTGACCAAAAAACAAAGAATGTCGTTTACCACAAAGTGCTTGAATGAAAATCCTATTAATGAATTATCCGAGTTTTTTTTTTCCAATATGGACAACATAGTTTTGAATCATTTTTTTCTGACATGAGTTTGAAGTACTTAATTATTATATTTTTTATTTTTATTCTCATTCTGTATGTATGTTTTCATCATCATTCATCATAATAAAATACTTTTTTGTTTCTATCTATATAAATATATTATTTTGTATCATAGTTTTGCTGTTCTCTCTGAGACAGTCTTGATAATGCCTCGTTTAGAGGCGAAACAATTGTCGACGTTTTGTTGTCCTTTTAATTCTGCGAAAAATTAATGCTATTATATAAATTTAAAAGGTTTTTTCTTAAAAACATTTTACTTACCATTGTTTTGTCATAGTTTTACGTTCATCAAAGCCTAAATAAGTTCAGCTAAAAAGTAACATTCATTGACTGTTAGGCGGTACGAAGTTCGCGGGGTCAGCTAGTGTTTTATATAAAAAGTTAGGCCAAAAGTTAGATAAATTTTGAAAACGAGCAAAACCGGGCGAACGTTATATGTATGTAACGGGCGCGACAACAGGATGCCAAAAATGTTAAAATTATCGATCTAGGTCAAAAACTGAGCAAGTTATGCTGTCAAATAGGTTACGAATTCGTTGAAATTTCGTTAAAAATGTCCTTCTAAGGAAGACTTTATTTGATACTAGCTATTGCCCGCAGCTCCGCCTGCGTGTTACTTTATATCTACATAACTTTATAAATTATGAAGCGATTGAAAACCAAACCGCAAGTTTAAATCAAAAAATGAAATCATTTCTGAGATTAGCGTATTCAAACATTCAGACAAACAGACAAAAGTTCTAAAAACCATTAATAGTGAACTCCACTGCGGGTGACGTAACCTGTTCTGAAGAGCTCTTCAATCTGATCCCACCCTCTTCCTTCCGATCCCGAACGACTCGTGCCGGGCAGAGATGCCACCCCCACACAGTGGATAGCATGTTCGCGAGAACCGAACGTTTTAACCGTTCGTTTTTCTGCCGAACGATAGTGGCCTGGAACGCCCTGCCTGTGCACGTGTTTCCTCCCACATATAACCCTGGGTTCTTTAAGCGGAGCGTGAAGAGGCACATCAGTAGGTCGTCAAGTTGAGGGCCACTCTCTATCGTATGTGCTGTGAGAGTGGC
The DNA here is from genome assembly GCA_963556515.1 of Nudaria mundana. Classification (NCBI taxonomy): domain Eukaryota; kingdom Metazoa; phylum Arthropoda; class Insecta; order Lepidoptera; family Erebidae; genus Nudaria; species Nudaria mundana. The sequence continues at coordinate 10,655,437 of OY748315.1, forward strand.
CCACAATCGCTAGACGTCGTCACGACTATAAAACGAACCGAATATAAAAACTATAAAAAAAACTACGACAAACTTATTATTTGCGGTTGGTACAGTACTCGGGTCAAGGGATCGAACCGCAAAATTAAAGTTTGTTTTTTATTGTATGTACTTTTCCGGGATAAAAAGTACCCAGCGTGGTGCCCAGGATATTAAAGAATAATTATACCAAGATTCATCGTAATCGAACCGGTAGTTTTTGCGTGATGCCTGAACAGACAGACAGACAGACAACAATTTTTTTAATCACATTTTTGGGTTCGGTGTCAGTCTAGTAACACCCCCTGCCATTTATTTTTTTGATATCTTCAATGTACAGAATTTTCACTTCTACAGATTTATTATAAGTATAGATAATATTGAGTTTTTTATCTGAAATAAATTCTGAATAATAGGTGTGATAATAATGTAACACATCATAATAAACACTTGTACAGTAAGTAAGTGTTTATTGAATTTATTTTGTAAGCAATTAGTATGCTAACTTATTGACCGAGCGAGCGGAGCGTCTCAGTTCTAACTCGAGGACTGACCGATTTGGCGTTGTTGGTATGTGTGTCAGTTCCGGTCTACAGGCCGCATGTTTCAGCCGATTTTCATGAAATTTTGCAGAAGTGTTCTTTGTTGCAAGGCGCAACTTTTGTTGAGGGATTTTTCGATTGGGGGAAAAATGGGGGAGAAATGGGGGGAAAATGCGAAAATAACGCGAGGTCTACGGTTCCGGTCTTGATAGCTCAGTTGCTCAAAGTTAGTAATTCCACTGCAACGGAACTGATAATGGTTGAAATCTACAGAAAGATATTTAGTTTTTTCGATTTTTAATGTAAAAAAGAAATAAGTTATGTCACGATAGATGGTGACAAACATACTTACTAGATACCTCAGCACAATCTGAGGGACAAGTTTGTGATGACTAGCGGCGATCCTCTGCAGAACAGTGGTGTCAGACCTTGGAGGTGGAGCGTCGTATGCTGCGCGCTTGTAGAAGAGAGAGCCGAAGGGCGTGTAGCCAATGACGGCGATGCTGTTAGTGAGGCACCACGAGATCAGGTCGCGTTGTTGGAGATTTAAGTTCACCTGTACAGGTAGGTCATTAAAAAGGCTGATAAAAAAAGCTCCGAGAACTGCATTCATCAATGGCCCTGTTGAAATGTTGCATCAAAACAGTGTTATTGACGGCTGGAACGCGACAGTGCGTCGTTAAACGCATCGTAGTATAAGTACCTACCTAGATGACTTGTAATTTTGTGTTCGCCATTACAATCTTTCATAGCATCAACCTCTGTGCATTTTAATTTCCGAAATCACACCCCACCGGCCCATATAGCCCGAACAGACCTGATAGGGTTTATCCGGCCTTGAATATAAATAGATAAATATTTAATTCTGTACCTACTTTTGTCACCAAGTAACACTTTGAACTTCGATGCTACAATTACCTAATGCCGGATTCGCTAGCCAATAGGAGAAAAAAAGAACCCGGCATCAAAAAATTACGGCCACTCTTTTATAAGTCTTTTCTAAGTAGGTATCGCCAATACGTCATAAGACGGAGCTTGCTTCCTCTTCACAACGATGGGCTCAATCAAGAATGTATGCGACACGATATTGGGCGCATCTCTTAACCTATCAACTTGAAATTTGGCATAAAGATATAACATAAGCCTGTGGTTTGCTGTATAGTTTTTGGTGTATATGGCTCTTATGGTTTTTGAGTTAATAAGCATTAAAGAAACATGCCTTTAGTTGACAGTGCAAATAAATTTGATTGTTGCCTCGCAGCATTTGAAAGTTAATTGTTGGCTCGCGCCATTACTGAAAAGTGTTTTTTTTATTTTAGGTTAGGTAGGGTTAGGTTAAGATTCCGCCAGCTCCGTCTTTATTATTTCAATGTAACCGCCCGCGTTCCAGCCAACCGCCCTAGTTATGTATACATATATTTAATACGACAATTTGTCTGTCTGTCCGTCGGTAGCGTTTTTCAATTATAATTAATAATACCTACATACATTTGCATGAAATATTAAAATATATTTATATATATTTCTTTTTATATTTGAGGCGATACAAAGTTCGCTGGGATAACTAGTTACATTTATTGACGAAACATTTCCAGCAAGCTGCAGCGACTAATTTACTTACCACGCGTGCAGGTATCTAATAAAATCGGATTACAAATGTGCCTTAATATTAAAAATATCTATGGATAATTGAGTGAAACAAACCTCAATTTCCAAGGCGGCAGGTTTCACCTTGCTCAGCGCTATAATCCTGTGGATCTGTCTCTGGTTGAAGTTGCTGAGACCGATGGCTCTGGTGAGTGCGCGGATCCTCGCTTCGATCATGCCGCGCCATGTCTCCAAGTAGTCCGTCTCGTCGAAGGACCCATCTTTCTAGATACCAAATTAGGTTTATAACTATGCCTGTTTCTCCCAAGGTAAAAGCATAAACACCCAATCGCTAATGTATTTATTGATTCCACATAATTTTAAGCGACCGTTGCTGGGCTTCTCTGGTATACCTACTGGTATCTGGTATTTCCAGTGGCGCCCGGCATCGTCCGTAACCTGGTGACTAAGGTTGAACTTGCGTTTAGACGACGGGAGTTCGAGGTAACAAGAATGCTAGTAATACTAGTGGTTCTGTGAACAGTAGACTTCGCGTTAGTTTCGCATTTTCCCCCCATTTCTCCCCCATTTTCCCCTAATCGAAAAATCCCTTCGACAAATGTTGCGTTTTGCAACAAAGAACACTTGTGCCAAATTTCATGAAAATCGGCTGAAAAATGCAGCCTGTAGACCGGAACTGACACACATACCAACAACGCCAAATCGGCCAGTCCTCGAGTTAAAACTGAGACGCTTCGCTCGCTCGGTCAATAATACGGTCTACTAGCAACAGCAAATGCGATATGTGTAGATCTACGATTGCTGCTATATTGGCCTCGTGCGTTGATCAGCAAGAATCAATCAAGGACCAATAATTAACACTACAAGCAAAAAATTAGAGTAAATAGGTATGTAGGTAATTCAACTAATGCACCAATCGCATATTAAGTTGTAATGATTATGTCTGATGGAACTTCGATATCGCCCGAACCAGATGGTAGTCATTTCACGGAAAGTTTCGAAGTTCAACCGCATCGCAGTTACCTACATAGACTGGGAAGCCAAACACAACTGGATTGGGAAAAGGCTCGATGGATGATGATAAGTTCTGATGGAAAGCTTACGTACCTTGACTCCAACAGGCCAATGTATCAGATACAGATCCACGTAGTTCAACTTCAGCTGTCGCAGAGACTCCTGCAGAGCTGGCACCACGTTATCCTGACCGTGACAGTTGTTCGGTAGCTGAGATCATAATGAAATTATGGAAATCACTGGAGAAAAGCGTCAGGCCCAAAAAAAATATTCTATCGGTATGATCGTGGTACTTAATTACCGTAGAATATTATAATAGAACAAGCGGACACCCATGGCTTCGCCCGCTTCTTAAATCTTCCAAAAGTGGTACTCTATCCATTGGTGAAAACCGCATTAAAATCCATTGCGTAGTTTTAAAGATCTAAGCATACACACGGACGGAGCAACTTTGTTTTATGCTATGTTATGATGGTAAAGTGTATTGTATTATAAGTTTTCCCGCATACAAAATCAATTCTTTATATCCGAAGGCGTAGACAGAGGCGTTCGTTCCGCCTACATTTCGCCAGTTACAGTTCAACCCACGTAATAGGCGGTTAGCCTTCATGTCGTTACTGGGCACCATGATTATACAGGTAACTAAATACATAGGTAATACAGGCACGGCCGTTGCCGGGCGTCCCGGGTGAGGCCTCGTAAGGATCCCTCCCACGGCGGGCGGGCAGTTCAATAGGTAGGTCCGTAGGTACATAGAAAACCAGTGACTATTCTGAAATCTTAACCTCCATTCCAACAGCCAGGACAATCAGAATGTTAAATAGGTACCAACATTAAATAGTCTCTGCACTCTGGTATATAGAATTCTCTAAGTAGTACTACCAACTAAAAATTACAATGAACCGACTTAGTATGATGGAGTCGGTGGATGTTTACCTTGGCGATGACGAACATATCCGACCTCTGTATAACTCCTTGAGATATTTTGTTATTTATCGCTTCTCCCACCTGTAGGACATAATATTGCTTAGGTACAGATAGGTACTAAGTGCTTCGTATCAAAGTCTCCGGAGCCCAAGTCATGTTCCCCTGCACGCGGTGCGCCTGCTGAGAGACGGACACGGACGGTCTTTAACAAGACCTCGTCCGTGTATCCACAGGTAATATACATATACTAAGTTCTTAGGCAATATTGCTTAGCATAGATAGGTATATTTATGTTGTTAACTTATCTATCATACAAACAACAGCTGTTCTCAAAAAAATGTGCGTATAAAAAATAACTGAAAAAAAAATCTGAAAACATTTTGTTTGGAAAAATATAACTAATGACAAGGCTGTATGATCAAAAGACAATAAGCCTGAATTAAAAGAGTGCGAATGAAAAACAAAAATTTATACGTGATCAATCTCTATTATAATTTTTTATCAGACAATTTATTTGCTTTCCTCGTATTCGAAATGAAAAGTAAAGTGTGTAACTCGTGTGAAAATACCCATTTCTGCCTCGAACCAATTGTTAGTCAGAAATGGGTTGCTTTCATCCCTTGGTTAACAAACTACTATTTTAAGTGTGGTTATATGTTATAAAATATTAAACACAAAAGTCGGCAAGGGAATACCTGGTTTTCATTCATATATTTGGTTGCAGTGTCTATGAGCCTGTACCCAGCATCTATAGCGGCCTCCACAGCTCTCTGGGTTGCCAAACTTTCAATCGGAAGTGGCACACCCTGAAATTTTAGTAGAAGTTGATATTAACGCCATCTATCACATGAGTTTGTCAAGGTTTTAGTACAACCTGTGTACAACAGATGTCGGTATACAGATTTGTACAACCTTTCCACGATAGATGGCGTTCTACAAATCGGTACGACTTTTCTACACTAGATGGCGTTGACCATATTTGTACAGCTTGTGTACAATAGATGGCATTGTAAAAGGGTAGTTAAACTTTTCCACAATTGATGGCGGTTTACAAATTGGTACGACCTTTTTACAATAGATGGAGGTAAATGCGTATGATACCACCTTTCACGATAGATGGCGTTGTTGTCTGCAACTATGATATTTAACTTTTTTTTTTTTTAATTCCGCGGCTCAAAGCTGCGGCCGCTCTAACGTCCGTTGCCGGGCGCCTCTGGTTACTAGCAGAGGGTATGATATTTAACTTACCTTTGAATCATATCCTAGGAAAGTGCCTAGGCCCAGACTTGGGATTGTTATGCCATTGTTAAGTGTTAGAAGCGGGGCCACACCTGGACTGCCATCCTGAGGAAATAATTACCTAAGTAGGAGCAGTTTTTTAGGGTTCCTTACCCGAAGGGTAAAACGTTAACAGCCCAAGTCAATCTCGCCTAATTGTGCACCTGCCGATCAACGGAGGATGAAGGTCACCACGCATTATGACATCTGAACAGGATCTGGCCTACACTATTTGTATGATAACAAACACTGATCACTCACCACGCTGTCTTACGCGTCATCGCGCCAGACTCGCGTGTTCCCATGCTATCCCACGCGTACGACGCTGTCACACACGTTAAAGTGTCGCGCGTAAGATACTCGCAAACACCACGTTTCAAATAACGTACCTATACGTCAGACGTTGTAAGACGTAGTAAGGTGTCGTAAGACGTGGTATACGTAGGACCAGTGTGTCGCTGTCTCTTACGTCGCATGACATAGATAGTCGTATGTGAAGGACCAATGTGTTTTAGCTTTATTCGAGCCTCGAGGCTCTGACAAACATACCAAACACCGCTGACGAATATAGACACGCCTGGATATAAAGATGAGAACTAAATAGGTAGAAGTTGATGGTCTCTGGTTACCCCAAAGGGAAAGAGGTTAAACCTCGGTAACTACTGTTTCGATTTGAAATATTATTTTTGTGCATTTAACGAGAGCTATGTGTATATAGCCCCTTACGATCAATAAAAGCTCGAGTACAAATAAAAAACTTTGCCAAATCGAGACTTAGAATGCAGGCATGGGCGTCCACGTCCACTAGCGTTTGTTTGCATGGATGTATCCCCTATATTACCTGACAACAGCATTCCTTCCTAGGCTTCTCGTGTTTAACATCTGTAGCATACAACTTGAGTCGTTCCAACTCCGTGGGACCCACGACGCACGTCTGGTACAAATCTTCTTCCCAGTCGGGGTTTGGGCGAAGCAACTTGCCTGGTCTATTCCAGTCCATTATTATTGTTAGTGATATTACTATTACATGACAATTGTAGATTTGCGTCCTACAAATCAATGCACTGTTAGTTACGCCTTTATGTGTATTATAGTAGTACCCTAACTAACGTCTCCGGTTCCGTCCGGTCCGCGGAATTTAGTACCTATTTTTTTTTTTTTTTTTTTTTTTTATATATTTGGTTCGCCAAATTGGCGCCGCCCGCCTGGTGGTAAGTCGTGACGACGTCTAGCGATTGTGGGCCACTCTCACAGCACACATTACTATTGAGAGTGGCCCTCAACTTGACGACCTACTGATGTGCCTCTTCACGCGCCGCTTAAAGAACCCAGGATTATATGTGGGAGGAAACACGTGCACAGGCAGGGCGTTCCAGGCCACTATCGTTCGGCAGAGAAACGAACGTTTAAAACGTTCGGTTCTCGCGAACATGCTATCCACTGTGTGGGGGTGGCATCTCTGCCCGGCACGAGTCGTTCGGGATCGGAAGGAAGAGGGTGGGATCAGATTGAAGAGCTCTTCAGAACACTCGCCGTGGTAAATACGGTAGAATGCGGCCAAGGAAGCTATTGTTCGGCGCTGAACTAGCGGCTCAAGGCTTCCCGTTACCTCCGGACAATCTATAATACGGATAGCCCGTCGCTGCATAGCGTCGAGAGCGTCCAGCAGATACTTCGCGGAGCCGTCCCAGAGGTGAGAGCAGTATTCGACGCAGGGTCTAATCTGCGTCTTGTACAGCAGACACCTCTGGTCCGGTGTAAAGAATCTCTTTACCTTATTCAGTATTCCTAGTTTCCGCGAAGCTAGCCCTATACATCTTTCGATGTAGTTTTTATTATTGAGCTCTCGACGAACGTCCATGCCAAGGATATCAAGGTTGTCCTTCATTGGTAATAATGCATTCTGAAGAGAGGGTAGGGGAAGGAAAGGGGATTTCTTCGCAGTAAATGCACACGCCTGTGTTTTGCGGGCATTGAACTCGACCAGGTTCTGGGTACCCCATTTAGAGATACTGTCGAGGTTACGGTCGAGATCAGCCACGAGTCGTCGTCTCTCCTCCTCAATCTCAGATCGCCCCGCCGTCGGACGAACCGAGTAACTCCCGTGCAGTGTGCTGTCATCTGCATAACAATGAATGTTCCCGAGGGATAGCATATCATTGATATGCAGAAGAAAGAGAGTTGGTGATAGTACGGACCCCTGCGGTAGCCCGGCATTCACTTGCAAGAAGCGAGAAGCCTGGTCATCGCAGAGGACCCGCACTCGGCGCTCGTTTAAAAAACTGGCAATCCAGCTGCACAGTTGAGGAGGTAGACCATATGCCGGAAGCTTGGAAAGGAGCGAAGCATGCCAGACCCTATCGAAGGCTTTGGCGATGTCCAGGCTAATAGCCAAGGACTCGCCGTGCCTTTCCATAGCCCCACCCCAGACATGCGTTACGAATGCCAGAAGATCACCCGTTGATCGCTTTGGCCTGAAGCCGTATTGTCGATCATTGATTAGCGAGTGATCCTCTAGGAATTGCATGAGCTGCTTATTTATAAGGAGCTCAAGCACCTTGCAAATGACTGAGGTGACAGCTATGGGTCGATAGTTGCCTGGATCGGACCGATCCCCTTTCTTGGGGATCGGTTGTACGTTAGCCTCCTTCCAGACCTCCGGCACGAGCCCTGAAGAGTATGACAGGCGGTACAGACGCGTCAATACTGGAGACAACTCAGCTGCACATTTTCGTAGCACCACCGCCGGAATGCCGTCAGGGCCACTGGCTTTCCGCGTGTCGAGTGACCGCAGTACTGCCCGTACATCACATTGCCTGATAACAATATCAGGCATTGTGTGGCCACAGTTGGCGGTGGCGGGGGGCTGCAGGCCACGGTCGTCGACCCGGGAATTAGCCGCAAAGAGGTCTGCGAGCATATCCGCTTTCTCTTGGGCTTTGTGAGCCAGTGTTCCATCTGGGTAACGCAGTGGTGGCAGCGAGGGCTGACAAAAGTTAGATTGCACGGCTTTGGCCAGTTGCCAGAATCCACGGCTGCCCGTGGGATGGGAAGTGAGCTCCTGACCAAGCCGCGCGACGCGCTGGGCATCCGCTCTCTTAAAGGCCCTCTTACTCGACTTTGTGGCCAGGTTGTACGCTGCTTTGAGGTGGCCCACGTTTGGGTCGCGCACAGCCCGGGCCCTGATCCAGGCGCGATATGCCGACTGTTTTTGTCGAACAGCTTTGGCACAATCTCGCCCGAACCAGGGACGGGCTCTGCGGATACTGGCGACATCAGTGAAAGGGATGTAATAATCCATCCCTAAACTGATCTCGCCAGCAATAGCAGAAGCACTATCCGAAGGAGCCTTTCCTACAAAGCAGCGCTGGCTCCAGGGGACGGACGCATAATAATCGCGTAGACCGTCCCAATCCGCTGACGAGTAGTGCCATAGTCGTCGTGACGTTTGTACAGGACGTGCAGGAGGTGACACCTTCATGCCAGCGTGAACAACACAGTGGTCGGAACTACCCAGTGGGGCTCCTACTGAAACACTGTACTGGGCTGGGCGACTCGTCAGCAGTAGATCCAGCAGAGCGGGCGCGTGATCTGACCTGTCTGGTATCCGGGTGATCCCGCATACCATCTGGGTCAGACCGTGGGAGAGAGCGAACGCATGGGCGGCTCTACCCGCATGATCAGTCTTGAGGGACCCCAGCCATTCAATGTGATGGCCATTGAAGTCCCCCAGAAATACTAGGTCAGCGTTCGGGAACCGCACCTGCGCTTCATCAGCCGTCTCGCTGAGGTACTGGAAGAGCTTTGTTGTCTCAGAATCCCCTGTGTGGGATCGGTAGACGCACACGTAGATCTGGCTCATAGAGCCATGGTCTACGTGCAGCCAAAGGACGGAATTGGAGGGGTTCTCTAGGCAGCGCAACCGGCGGCAGCAAACATCCGCCCTAACGAACACGCACACCCCGGCTTTGTCTCGAAATTGTTCCTCGATGACATAGCCGGGGTAACACAGGTAAGACGTGTCGTCAGGGCGGCGTATTTGTGTCTCCGTGAGGAACATCACAGCGGGCCGTGCCGTCTCAAGGTGGTGGTGGACGGTATCGAGGTTCGCATGGAGTCCACGGACGTTAGTGAACTCCACCTCGAAATGTGAAGTTGTGGGGTTTCCTAGGGCCGCTGTGTAACGTTTATTTCTTTTTTGTTGCACTGCCATTGTAGATTTTGAAGAAGAAGCGTGAAGACAGGGCGACCTTTGGTGCAGCAGTAAGTGACAAAGCGCAGGGGCTAGCTTTGTCTAGAACCGTGTGGTTAGGTCGGAGCCGACTCGCCGGACGGAAGGGCTCCCAAACCCCCCCGATGCAAGGCCGCCGCTACCCCACACCGGTTACCACCCGGAGCGGCGATCCCACATCAGGATTATGCGCAACATGTGGGGCAGCCTCCTGGGGTGGTTGGCCCCAGGCGGGCCCCATGACTGTGTTGCGGGCGGCCGCGGCAACGCCGTTGCTAAGGGTCTCCCTGGCCGGCGAATCGACCCACACCACCCACACTAGACTCCGTTTCGCCCCCACTGGTCCCATGCCTGCTGCACCATACATCGCCCCGGGCCCGGCGGTGCAGCTGCTGAACCCCTAACGCAACCCAGCCTGGGCTGGGTTACTTGGGGGGCTTTAACACAGCTGCACGGTGGTACCCCCCCGGACCAACACTGTTGTACCACCTGGTACCCACGTAGGGGCCGAAGCCACTCCATAGGTACCGTAAATTAACGAGCCTCGTCCGTTTATCAGCAGGTGCGCCACTAGCAGGTGAGGTCGCTGGGGCCCTATAGATGTTGGTAGAGCCCCTTTGCACTCCTACACCTATGCGGTATGCGGCCTTTATCAAGGAAGTCGGGTCGAGGTCGAATGGTCGGGTGTCATCCATCATGCATCTTTAGTGGTCGGGTTAGAGGTAGGGCCTATGTGAGAGACGAGGGAAGTCCCGCAGTATCTGCTCTCCTGGAGCAAAGAGTACGCGCGGGAGCAAGTAAAATTGTACATTCCAAGAAGGCAACACCGGGGGCAACAGCACAGTAGCACAATTGACTATCATTTAAGCAAAACATTATCGCCAATGGTAACTACTAAATTATGACTACAGTTTTTCGTAGGCACTTCGTTGTCACATCTAATTCTAGTACCTAATGTATACCGAGGGTCGAGGTATCTTTTAATATGACGATTGTTTACCAGTGTTTATCTTTTTAGTTCATTTGAGTCGGTATAACAATGGTTTGGTCTTCTGTTTAGGCACATATGCGTATACTAAATAATAGGCAAAGAATTCACTCATCATTTTGAAAGTATTCTGAATTTAATTTCTATTTTGTATAATATTTTTGTCATAATTGGTTTGTGTCGATTTATTTGCAGTTTTGTGACTTCTCTATCTGATTCAAAGAGAATACAATAATCTGATTTATCATGGAAATAGACAATAGAAGAATAGAAGAATAATGTTATTACTTATATTTTAAAGCAATGAGTTTGCTTAAACTAGTCTTAAAATATTAAGATAGAAATTATAATCAGATCACAAAAACTCTCTTACAGGGGGAATGCTCCGCCCACTGAGCTACTGGTATTGGAATTGGTCATAGTAGTTCAGTGGTCAAAACATTCCCCCTGTAAGGGAAAGGCCGTGGGTTCGAGTCCTGCCGATGACATCAGTTTTTGTGATCTGTTTATAATGTCTATCTTAATTTTTTAACGTTATTCCTTCGTTTATGTAAAGGTTTTTATTAAAGTTAAGGGAAGGACCCCCAAAACCAAACCTATATCTGTTACTAAACTCAATGGACGGACCTTAAGGGCCCAGATCGTGAAAATCACCGAAAAGAGTGTTACGATTTTTCATATTTAACCTATTTACATATGATTAATAACAACGATAATTTGTACATATTAAAATGAAAGACCAAAAATTATGTAAATGCTAATTTTAACTCTTAAAACCCTGTAGTTGTTATATAATAAACGTCAACAAACGCACAAAATTGAGAAAAAATGCGAAAACGTGCCTTCGTATTTTTCAGATTTAACCCAATAAATCAACACAAATTGATAAAAAGAAACACTTTTTAAACACTGAAAAAACCAATAAATATAACATTGCACTTTTTTTTGTACCTTTACAAACAAAGACTTCCCCTTTTAAAGCCCTAAAATCTAGATATGTTTTACGTAAATTCTCCATAGAAAAATGTATGAAAAATCATTCGCGTCGCGATTGTACGATTCTCGCCAGTGCGCCATAGAATTTCAAAGCGACTCCACCCGTGTCGGATGCTCCAGCAAAATGACGTGTTGTGAATTTGTGTTTTTTTGTGAAAAACTGTAAGTACAATATTATTATAACTAATTTACTTTCAGTGAGTAGAAAGTACCGATATAATGAAAGTCTGAAAGAAAACCATGATGGAACTAGATATAAATCGTAAGAAATACAAAATTATTTACTTTGTTGAGTAGGTCATTTTATGAACCTTGTAAAGTAGGTATCAACTCAGGCTTGAAACAATCAAAGCCCTGCCCACTTTATTTTCTCGAGATATGAACTGGCGGGGTATGACAGGGTATATTATAACTTTATGCTACTATAACTTTCAATCATCTAGTTCTCTGCAGGACATACATAGATTTTTCAACATGATAAAGGCAATAGGTATCATAAACGTATTGGTAATCGAGGGTCTCTTTTCGCAGGATAATTTGCTGAGTGCCATGCCACCGAAAAAAAAAATTTAGTACGCATTATAAAAACGTGAAAGCCAAAAGATCTCGGAATAAAATGTAAGTTCCTCCCTACTTATTTATTTATCTGCCTACTTGACTACGTCTTGTCGTAAACACCTAGAAAAAATTTACGAGATTTGTGTTAGTGTCAAGTAAAAATCCTAGTTTTATTACTTTTATTTGTGTGTATGCTTATCATGTCTTAGTAGTAATAATAATATAATCTATTTGCATTTTGAACAGGGTAGGTACATTACAAAGCTAATAGGTACAATGATTTAGATCGCCTGATTCAGACATATACCTACAATAGCATGTAAATATTGATTTGACATGTAATTAGATAGGTACACAATCAGAAATTGCACGGCCGCGCGCTGCTTTGACGACATACTTCGGCGGTAAGTAAGACGCGCCAACGCCTGGCGTAGGGTTGTACAAAAATTACAAAATAAATAAAAAGTGGATATTGATGAATAATATTTCCAGTACTGAAAATGAAGAAAACCTTCAGGCCGAGACTCCGAGCAACACTGCTACGCGCTGTATAGAGGTAAGTTGTTATACGTAATTCTTGTAGACTTGTTACATAAATAAACAAACTAGTTAGTGATGGGCGAACATAATATTGTATTAATTCTTTTGCACTTTTATAATTTGTCTTCGTCAGTTATGAATATAAATAAATAAACAATAAAAAATTTAAAACCCGACAGATTAAAAAATGAAAACATGTAATTAAATATTTAATAAAAATAAATAACAACGCCATTGTAATATAACGTATTTAGCAGTCGGGGCCTATTTCTAAAGAAATATTTAGCTAGTCAGGAATATCTTCGAGCCTGTGAGGATTTCAATGGGTCTCGATTGTTGAATTCGATTTATTACAATAGTGTTCTTATTTATTTTTATGTAACATAATTCAAGACCGTAGACTTGTTTTCTTTTTACCTTTTGAGTTTTTATGCATATAGTCGGATTTATTAAATTTATGACGTGATAACGTCTTATAAATCGATGAACACCGGCAACACGCACAAAAAAGTGTCACATTATGTCACGCTAGGGTCAAGCGAGAGCGCAGTACAAGCGATTGAGAATAATATTATGACGTTATCCGGTAAAATTATCGTCCTAAACCGACTTTACAAGCAACCAGTTTTTTATTATGTTTATTTATTCATTTTCATAATTGACGAAGACTGATAAAAACGTTCAAGATTTTGATCTAGTGTTATGTGTTTCAAAGATGTATTCTAAGGGAGTTCTTAGCTATGTTTGAAGAAATTTGGCCCATACCTTTTGAATTATTTTTTATAAAAAAAATCAAGCCATTATCTTTCTTTACAGGAACTAGTTATTGACAACCGTCAAGAGGGAAAGGTGGATGAAGTGGAAGTTGGGCGTAGAGTAGTGGATATTTCTTTTTTTTTAAATCTCTTCAGGCCATAGGGGACCACAGTCCAATGGATTGTAAGTTAAGTTACCTCAGTATAATAGGTGAAGTAAAAGTTGGTCTGGACTCAAAACTCATCATAAAATGTAGTATGTGTAATATGAAATTTACTGTGTGTTTGGTTGAAAAGAAAGAAGATAGCATGGAAGTGAATCATCAAATTGTGTCTGGTATCATATCATCTGGTGGGAGCTACTCTCAGTTAAAAACATGAAGTGCCGCAGTAGCCCTACCAATCATGTCACCTTCATTATACAATGAAATTAATAATACGGTTTGCGATTGGTGGGAGAAGACAGCAGCACATTCCATGGCAGAAGCTGCCAAGGAAGAAGCGGAGTGCGCAGTGTCTATAGGTAGTGTTGATAAAAATGGTACACCATTAATATCTGTTGCTGTTGACGGTTGTTGGAGCAAGAGATCTTATGGTAAGAATTTTTCCGCTTTATCAGCTGCGATAATTGGCATTAAAACTAATAAAGTATTGTTTTTTGGAGTTAAAAATAAATACTGCGTAGTCTGTGCACGAGCCGCAAAGAACAACAGTCAGCCCCCGGAACACCATTGTTTCAAGAATTATTCAGGATCATCTACCGGGATGGAATGGACCATAATAGTTGAGGGGTTTAAACGTTCCTTTGTTGATCACGGTGTAATTTATAATAAATTTGTAGCAGACGGCGATTCCAGTACTTATAAAACAATATTAGATTCGCGTCCGTACGATAATTTAATAGTAGAGAAAATTGAATGCAAAAATCATCTTTTACGAAACTACTGCAATAGCTTGGAGAAATTGTCGAAAGACACTAAGTATCCTTGCGAATTGCGGAAATTCCTAAAAGAAAGGTATTTGCGTTTAAGAACGGGTGTAAAATGCGCGATTAAATATTGGGGGGATCAAAATCAGTCACTCGAAGAAAAAATAAAAAATCTTAGTGAAGATATCCTAAATGGTCCACAACACGTATTTGGTAATCACCAACATTGCAAGGAGTATTTTTGTAGACCTGACACTCGTCGAATAGAACCTGTTGGGTTACTTCCAGCAATTGTTGGATGCGGATTAATGGACGCGGTAGAAATTTTAAGTAAAAGACTGTCATATCATTCTAGAAGTTTAATTCATAATTGCACAAGTAATATAGTTGAAAGTTTTAACGGAGTAATTGCCAAATTAGTTGGGGGTAAGCGTGTAAATTATTCTTCCCGTGGTTCTTATGCGGGCCGATGCGCAGCTGCTGTTGTGTCTTTTAATACGGGATCGATTCATAGTAAAACTCATGAAGTCATATTTAAATCTAGTCCTAATCCTTTGATCGCGAAAGTGGAAAATAGTAATCGTAGAAACCGTTTAATTGCTAAACCTAAATTAAGATTGAAAAAAAGCCACAGCGCTGTATCGAAAGACGCTCACTATGGACCAAACTGCGAAAAACCTGATCTGGTGCTGGGCAGCTACAGGATGCCCAAGCTTTTTGGAACAAGTCTTACACTGTCCAAAGAGGTCAAATACCTAGGAGTAACCCTAGATGATAAACTAACCTGGAGTAAACATGTAGATGACAAAATTAACAAAGCCAGCATCACCTTTTGGCATTGTCGAAAGATGATAGGCAAGTCCTGGGGTCTTTCGCCAAAGGTGACGCTATGGCTATACAATATGGTCATAAGGCCCTTGGTATGCTACGGTGCACTGGTCTGGTGGCCTAGATGCCAGCTTACAACCTGCATACAAAAACTGCAAAAGTTCCAAAGACTGGCCTGCATGGCAGTCACGGGAGCTATGAAAACTACACCTACTGCTGCAATGGAGGCCATGCTAAGCATCCCCCCGCTTCATCTATACATCACACAAGAAGCCGTGGCGTCCGCATTAAGGTTGAAGTCACTCCAGTTATGGAGTCCAGAATTATATGAGAAAGCCAAGTCATCTTTTTTAGTTGATTTAAAGTTGTCTTGTGCTGAAAGAGAGGAGCTTGAAAGGTCGACCCATTTGCAAAGAAGTAGTGCTGAGTGGATGAGTACAAGGAGAAAATTACTAACCTCATCATCGTTCGGGGAAGTTTGTAAAAAACGAGAGAGCACAAAGCGATGGTAAGTAAAATGTAAAATGTCTCAGAGAGAACAGCTGTTCTCTCTGAGACAGTCTTGATAATGCCTCGTTTAGAGGCGAAACAATTGTCGACGTTTTGTTGTCTTTTTAATTCTGCGAAAAATTAATGCTATTATAAAATTTTTAAAAAGTTTTTCTTTAAACATTTTACTTACCATCGCTTTGTGATGGATTTTCGCCAAGTAACGCCTGTTTCTATCCAATATTTGAGAGAGCACAAGTTGTGCTGCTCTTGTTTGTAAAATCGTTTATGGTAGTAATATCTCCAGTTTGCCTGCTGTACGGTACGGTATCGAAAACGAAGAAACTGCAATTAGACAGTTAGAAATTCAAGAGAATATTAGTAAACAAGGTTGCGGTTTGTTCGTCGACGATCAATATGAATTTCTTGGTACTACACCAGATGGCATTTATGCAAACGGTTTAATTGAAATTAAGTGCCCACATTCTTTAGCTGGCATGACTCTTAATGAAGCAATGGCCAAACATACCGTTTGGGTTAAGGACAAGGCTTCCAAGGGTTATGTCATAAATAAAAATCATTACTGGTATTTCCAAATTCAGGGACAGCTACATATAACTAAAAGAAACGTTTGCATGCTTGGCATCTGGTTTGGTGCTACTGTACCTATGAAAGTTTATATTATAGAAAAGGACGACAAATTTTGGAAGGAGAAAATGGAGATGAAATTAGTTAGATTTTATTACGATTGCCTCCTTCCAGAATTAGTTGATCCTCGGCAATCACGAAGCATGCCTATTCGTGACCCGCCCAATGTCATAGAGGCTATGAAAGAGAGGAAAGAAAGAGCTTTACGTGTTTTGAAAGAGAAGAACGCCTAATGATTTTGAAAGAGACTGAGGTAACTTAACTACCCAGCCGGTCGATTCACGTAAACACGCCAGTCCAAAAGTCGTTTTAACTTAGAAACTTAGAAATCGCCTTTTGGCTTTCTGTTTTTAACGCACTTACTTATCTAGTCTTGGATTGTCATAAATCTTCCAATAGCTCAATTTCTATACAATTCCTATACGATTTTGAAGAGTTACCTGGTGTAAACCCAAGGTCCGATCCTAATGAAATTAAAATGTGACCACACGGGATGCACCAGCTTTCAAATAAAAAAAAAGAATCATCAAAATCGGTTCAAAAATACAGCGAATTGAGAATCTTCTTCTTTTTTTAAGTCGGTTAAAAAGTGTGCGAAGTGACATTTTTAAGTCACTACGCTACGGTTTTTATAACGTGAATCGGGCAGCTGGTAACATTTTCATTCTGATAGGTTTTGCAATAGGAATTGATTTTATCATCAAATTAGTAGAAATCAGAATTTGATCAGTAATCATTAAAATGAAAAAAAACATTAGAATTTTGAACTCATATTTTGTTATTGTTTACTTTCGTTTAATTAAGTATATGAATAATTTATAAATTTCATGTTTGTTTATAACTAATTTTTGCACAACCCTAGCACGCTTTTTAGATGGCGACTCATATTTTGTTATTGTTTACTTACTTTTAATTACATGAACCATTTTTATACTTGTGTTTCATTTATTGACAATTTTTTGTACAACCCTAGAAGATTTTTTAGATTGCGAGGTGATCGTAAACAAAAAGTATTTGAGTTTACGAAATAGGCACATTTCCTTGCGTAGATATAAACACTAGCGAGGAAAGGCTTGATGTTATTTCGACCGTACTTCCTACTGAATTTGCAATTATTTTATTGAATGCTAATTTTACGAAATAAGAATAAACTTAGGTAGTAAAATTAAAAAAAAAAAACATACTCGTAGTTGGAATTTTAGGTAAGTAGAATACAAAAAGGTCAGTCCGGACCTGCTCTTGATTGTTTATTATAAATAGAAAATCATAAAAATTGTGTCTCAAACTACTCTTATTTATTTATCTAGTAATTAGGATCATTTTATAACGAAAACTACTCTTAGAATATTTTACAAATAGGCAGTCGTTTATTTCCAATAATTCAACATTTTTGTTATGCTGTAAATATTCAACTTCAATAACAATAAGTCAACGTGGAACGTTTGTCGCAAAACATTTTCAAAATCGCGGTCTCTCTGGGTCATTCACCCGCCCGTCGGGTGATTCGGAAAACAATAGCGCTGCTGTCGCTCAAAATCGACTTCGTCCGAGCGCGATCTGGTCCCTTAATATAAATTACTTTTAGTCAATGATGACTAACATTTATACTAAACTTATGATTTGTGAAAATATATTTCAGAAGTGTTGTCGTTTATTTATTTATTTATTTATTTACTACTAGCTGTTGCCCGTAGCTCCGCCTGAGTGTTACTTTAGATCTACATAACTTTTTTATTTATGAACCGATTGAAAATCAAACCTTAAGTTAAGTTAAATAAACCACAACGCATTACTGAAAACCGCAATTCAAAGCAACAATTCAAATCGGTTAAGCTGTTTCTGAGATTAGCGTGTTCAAACATTCAGACAAACAGACAAAAGTTCTAAAAACCATTGTTTTGGGTTTTATTGCGTTAATATAGCCTCCCTACAACAGTTTCTCTATTATATCTTCTATTATATTCTCTATTATACGAGGGTGGATTGAAAAGTAGTCAGCCTAACACTGATCCATTTAGTTCTAAAAATCAAATCTACCCACATTATTTAGTTCAGTTCAGACCTGTTAGTTGTGTGAAGTTTGAAACTTGTGCGTAATTAGTTTTAATTTTATAAATTTATTAACAAAGCAATCTGACATCATTTCAAATGGAGCAAATCGAGCAGCGTGCCTTCATTAAGTACCTCCATAAGAAGGGGCTGTCATCATGAGCCATCCATGATGATATGGTCAGTACACTAGGGGATTGCGCTCTTTCATATTCATCCGTCAAAAAATGGATAGCAGAATTCAAGCGTGGTAGAGAGAGTGTGAAAGACGAACCCCGCTCTGGAAGGCCTTCGACGTCCACTACTGACGAAAATGTTAAAAAAATACTCGACTTAATTATGGGAGACCGCAGATTGAAAATTAGAGAGATAGCCGAGATTATAGGCATTCATCAAGTATAGATAAGGTACTCAAAACATCTAATTATAATACTGAGCGCCTTAATACCTTCATAAATAAATAACCACTCATGCAATATCAATTGCACAAGTCCTTCTCAATCATTGGAGAACCAGGCTTCCCTTACAACTTGCTCACCTTCTACTTCATTAGTGTATGAATTGTGTGACAGTGTAAAAAGTAATAGTCATACTGGATATACTAAACTAGTTTTATTTAGTGATGATATTGGAACTGATTTTAGTTCTTTTCTGATACAACAATTTAATTCAAATTGTTATTCAATTATTAATAACTGTTATCCAGGTGCATCTTTAAATGAAATTATGCAAAAGATATTAGAATATAATTTTGACTCAAACAGTAAAATAATTATTTTCTGCTCAAACAGGGGTAAAATTAACAAAAATGAACTATCCCTATACTTTGACAAAATGCAAAACTTAAATGTTGAACATGTAGTAATATTTACATTACCATACATAAAAGGTGTGCCAGACGTGGAAAATTCTCTTAGATATAAGATAAATTTACAACTCAATTTAACTAGCCAATATAATAATAAATTCCATGTAATTGACTTTAATTCTGTTTTTAAGAGAACTGTATATAAATACAATTTGTCAACTTCTGACAGTAACTTTAACAATAACAAACATATTGTTTATGTAAACAAAGGTAGGTATTTTCTACCAAATCATTATAAGAGACAAATAGCAAGTTTGCTATTCAATTATTTTTACACTTCAGCCAAGAACTTGGCTGACAAAACTGCTTTTATTGAGCAATGTAGATTTAGTGTTAAGACTTTGGAATCTGTTCCAAGTAATTTAAATTAAGTTCTACGACAACAGAGGCAATATTACCCTTTAGCAGACATAGTCAATTAATTGAATTAAATTTAGTTACAAATATTAATTATGTTAAAAAATGCCCTCCAAATCAAACCAAATCAAAAAATGTAAATTATATCAACATAGGGCATCAAAATATTGGTTGTTTAACACATGTCAAAGAGTTAGAGTTGGAACTGTTAATGAATTCAGACAATATTGATATTTTTTGTATTACAGAACATATGCGTAAGTCGTATGAGCTCATGTTCAATTTCAGTAATCACCGGGTTGGTAGTGCATTCTGCAGGGTAACCACAGTACGGGGGGGATCTTTGATTTTATTAAATAAACAACTTAAATTTAAAGAACGGAAAGATATTGTGTCTCTTTCTCTAGAGTGTAAAGTCGAACTGTCGTGCGTGGAAATGGAGCAATTCATAGTAGTATGCGTGTATAAACCTGGAACCTCACCCTTTTGCGAATTTGAGGAACTTATTGACAAAGTTCTATGTAAACTTGGAAAAACTAATAAGTACCTAATAGTATGTGGTGATTTTAATGTCGATTTACTTGTTAATACGCCTATGAGTTATAATATTTTAAATTTATTTAAATCACACAATCTTACAAACTTATTTTTGGAGCCTACTAGATATTGTAATACAATAGCCACTTGCCTGGATAATATATACAGCGATATGTTGCCAGAAAGTAAAAGTATTATAAAAAAGCTAGATTCAGACCATTGTGGGCAAATAGCATCTTTTAAAATCACTAAAGAAAAAGTTATAAAACGTAAAATATTATGTAGACCAATAACTGGTGACCGCTTGGAACGAATGAGGGTTGGACTTTGCAATAAAATTCCATTCTTAGACACTGGCTTAGATCCAAATGTAATGTATAAATTATTTTTTGATTCTTTTTACAACGAGTTCAACTCCATATTCAAGTCTAAGGAGGTCATGATTAGTGATAGTCCTACTTTCAGTGAATGGGCCACTGAGGGTATACACAAAAGTAGACAAATACTTTATGAACTATACTCAGAAAGACAGCTTAATAGATCAGTTGAATTTCTAGATTATGTTAAAACTTATTCAAAAAAGTTTAAAGCAGATTGTTTAGCAGCTAAATCAAAATATATAAGTGATAAAATTCTCAATAGTGCAGACAAAGTTAAATCTACTTGGAAAATTATAAACGCGGAAAGAGGTCAACAAAAATTAAATGATAATCATTTTAAACTTAATATAAATGGTAAAATAACTACATCAGACTTCGAGGTCGCTAACGAATTTGAAATTTTTTTCTCCCGAATTCCTGTAGATTTGACAAAAACCCTAGGCTCTTCAACCCCCATTGCAGAATCTTTGTTAAAAGCAAACGTTCCTTGTTGTAACGTTATATTTAAATTCAGTAAAGTTAACATAAACACTATCTTAAAAACTTTTAAATCTTTAAATATCAAGAAAACAGCTGACCTCTGGGGCATCTCTGTGTATTTAGTAAATTCTTTTATTGAAATGGTTGCTCCTGAACTAGTATTAATATTTAATAATTGTGTTTATAGTGGTGTGTTCCCTGATTTAATGAAATCTAGTAAATTAATTCCCCTGTTTAAATCGGGTAGTACTTCAGATCCGTCCAATTTCCGTCCCATTTCTGTACTACCTACATTTAGTAAAATTTTTGAAAAAATTATGCTTAATCAAATGCAAAATCACTTTAACGTTAATAAACTATTACATACAAAACAATTCGGTTTCACTCGTGGTCGGTCCACCACTGATGCCGGAATTAAATTATTAGAGTGTATATACAGGGCCTGGGATGAGTCATATGATGCTTATGGTGTTTTCTGCGACTTATCTAAGGCCTTCGATTGCGTTCAGCACCAGACTTTAATTAAGAAACTTGATCATTACGGAATCCGGGGGACGGCCTTGAATTTCGTCAATTCTTACTTAAGTGATAGGGTCCAGAAAGTAGTGATCAATGGTAAACAGTCACCTGGTTCTCCTGTAGCAATGGGAGTACCACAGGGTTCAATTTTGGGCCCTTTTCTTTTTCTAGTATATATTAATGATCTCCCTCACCTCATAAGAGACGACCACGAGGTAGTTTTGTTTGCTGATGACACTTCTTTAATATTTAAAGTTAAACGTGGACAGCGCGAACTTGACGATGTAAACATTGCCCTCTCTAGGATAGTCCACTGGTTTTGTGCTAATAATTTATTATTAAATGAAAATAAAACTAAATGTGTAAGATTCACCTTACCTAATGTAAGACTTGTTAAAACCAGTGTTAAGGTTAGGGATGATATAATAGAATTGGTCGATGACACTGTCTTTCTGGGCATAACGTTAGACTCCAAATTGCAATGGGGGCCTCATATCGGGAAAATTTCGACCAGGCTTAGTTCAGCAGCCTATGCTGTCAAAAAGATCCGACAACTTACAGACATTAAAACGGCGCGTCTTGTCTACTTCAGCTACTTCCACAGTATCATGACATATGGCATACTACTGTGGGGTAACGCTGCCGATATTGAATGCATCTTTGTGTTGCAGAAGAGGGCTATCCGGACTATCTATGGAATGGGGTCTCGGGAGTCATTAAGAGATAAGTTTAAGCATATTAACATCCTTACAGTGTATTCACAGTATATTTATGAAATTTTATTGTATACCCACAAGAACAAAAGTAAATTTGTGAAAAATAGTGATAATCATAATCTAAACCTAAGAAATAAGGATAAACTGGCTGTTCCTAAATTTAGGCTTCATAAAGTGAGTAATTCTTTTGCGGGGAACTTTATTCGAATGTACAATACATTGCCAACCAAAATAGCAAATTTATCTGTCAATAAATTTAAAAAACTAATAAAAAGTAAATTGTGCCATAAAGCTTATTATAGTATTAATGATTTCTTAGATGACAAGGCGGCCTGGTTGTAACAACGTAACGAATTGCTCCTTTCTAAATAACTCTGTATTAGATTTAAGATGAAATATTTTGAAAAAAGCTGAGCTGAGTTTCTTGAGGGCTCTTCTCAGTCTCGTTGCATTTTGGAACCCTCGGTAGAGTCACACCAACTTCTGACGAATCTAAATAATTTTCTGAAAATTTCAAAGATAATAAACGTTATTTTATTTTATATTTTATTTTATATTCTCTTATGAACGTACTCAAAACATAATAGTCAACGTGTTGGGTTTCCACAAGGTGTCTGCGAGGGGTTCCGCGACTGCTTTCAGTTGAGCAAAAAAGGATGCGATTGACTATTGCACGCGACTGTTTGGAGTTACTTGAAGCTGATGAATGTGATTTTTTGAATCGTTTTGTTACTATGGACGAAACATGGGTTCATTACTGTACACCGGAAACAAAACAACAATCAAAACAGTGGAAAAGACCTGGTTCACCACCCCCCAAAAAGGCTAAGTCGATTTTGTCGGCAAGTAAGGTGATGGCTTCATTATTCTGGGACTCGAAGGGTGTGATTATGGTTGATTATCTTGAAAGGGGTCAGACTATAAACTCTGATTATTACTGCACCTTACTACGTCGTTTACGAGAGGAAATAAAAGAAAAACGTCCAGGAATGATCAGAAGAAAAGTCCTGTTTCATCAAGATAACGCTCGTGTTCACACGTCTGTCCAATCAATGGCAGAAATTCACAACTGTGGCTTTGAACTGTTACCGCATCCACCTTATTCACCTGATCTCGCACCGTCCGCCTTTTTTCTGTTCCCTAACCTAAAAAAGCACTTGAGAGGTCAAAGATTTTTGACAAATGACGAGGTCTAAGCAGCAGTGGACGCATATTTTGACTCTAAGGAAGAATCACTTTCAAGGGGCTAAATGCTTGGAAGGGAAGATGGCAAAAGTGCATTGAACTTGATGGTGATTACGTTGAAAAATAAAAATATATTTCATTTATTATGTATTTATTTTCTTGGTTAGGCCGATTACTTTTCAATCCACCCTCGTACCATACAAATTCATCTTAAGATACGAAAATATGAAATATTATTTATTATCGTCGTCGTGTGTGATAGTCCATTGAATTGTATGGCGAGCGATATTGTATCCTTAGGGCTCGTTTAAGGAGACGCGGCGCGTCGAGCGGTGCGGTCCGCGAAGCGGGCCGCCAGAAATACAAACATACGGCAATGTTTGGAGCGTTCAAGGAGAAGCGTCTTTGCAAGCGTTTGTTTGAGTTGTAACTGCCCAAGCTACGAGCGGCGCCGCGTCCGACGCGGCAAATGTAGCGACAGGCGACGCCGCGCGGTACGCGGCGGATAAACCAGCTAGTTTTGCAATGGAAGAACGCGGCGGATGAAGCGGCGGGTAACACCGCAAAGGACGCGGCATGGAAGGGTGGGAGAGGTGCGGGGTATACAGTGGGAATGACATTCGTGTATATCCATGAAATACCTCATAACCCTTTGTTCTTACTGACTGGTAAAGAGTTGCATATTCTCCAAATTGTTCGCGTTCGTCTGCTGTGAACCTGGGTTCCGCTCTAGCGGCAAATAAAATACTTTTTAAGTTATAATTATCTTCAAGCAAACTATATCAATGATGTCGTCCATGATTACAAACAATACACACGTTTGCTCTTTGTAACTAGTCGAACAAGACTGGAAGGACGGCGGCAATAAGCTGCGAGAGTCGCACCGGGTGTCGCACTGAACGACGCCGCATATCGCCGCATATGCGTCCCACGCGGCGGGCGCAGCGCAGTGTGAAGCCACGCCGCTCGCGTCGCTCGATGCCCCGCGTTTCCTTAAACGAGCTCCTGTATTTCTATATGCTTGAGTTTGCGCGTGACACGACGCGGGCCGCTTCACGCGCCCTCTCACTATAAACGGTTAAATCGCTCGACATGCCGCGGCAAGCCACGCCACACGTGAAGCTCGACGCCCCGCGTTCGCTTAAACGAACCCTTAGTGAACTCCACTGCGGGTGACGTAACCTACGACAAACTTCTTATTTGCGGTTGGTACAGTGATCAGGTCTACGGATCGAACCGCAAAATTAAGTTTGTTTTTTATTGTATGTACTTTTTCGAGATAAAAAGTAAACCAAAAGGTGCCCAGGATAATTAAGAATAATTATACCAAGTTTCATCGTAATCGAACCGGTAGTTATTGCGTGATGCCTGAACAAACAAACAGACAGACAAAAATTTTTTAATCACATTTTTGGGTTCGGTGTCGGTCTAGTAACACCCCTGCCATTTATTTTTTTGATATTTTCAATGTACAGAATTTTCACTTCTACAGATTTACTTATTATAACTATAGACTAGGAGACTAGGGACCATGGATATGCTAGGGACATACACAGACATCAGATCGCTTATATGCGAAACAGCAAATTTATGTTCTAAGTATAAATCTGATGTCCAATTATGGATGTACACATCGTTCATTGGACATCACTGCACATAATTAATATAAATTGAAAAGAAAAGTTAAAACTAGGGTAAATAACTTAAATCAGCAAAAAGTTCCTTTTTGACTAAGCAGCATATGATAATATATATATAATATAATGATACATGAAAGTTATATTTGTATGATTTATTTACTATTTACAATCAGAAAAATCTTAAAACTAATAAATCTAGTAATAATCTAGAAACTAGGTACGAGTATAATAGAAAATGAAATTAATACTAAAAGTAAATGACTTTCTGTCATCTGTAAAGTCTGAATGTCATGAACACAAAATAACAATATAAATTGTTAGTGAATGGCCTCATAATGCTAGCGCCGACATTCGCCCAGCTATTTATATACGCATACAGACCAAATAACGAACCAGACGAAGATGCAAGAGAATAACACTGTAAAAGCGACAACAGCAATGATGATATTGATGATATTTATTTAGTATAACATGTCTCACTCATTACACAAGCTGAAAAAGTTAAAAATATGGCAAAAATTTGCCATATATTTTAGAGTTTTCGAAAGTATTTTCATAAAATCTAAAAAATGTCACATGACATGAAGTTCAACATTATTTTAGAGGTCTTTGAGTATGCTGAGTTGATTGCAGCTGGTCTTGAGTCTCTATTATCGTTCTCTATTTGAGCTCGTTTTGACCTTGACCTGGAGATCAGAGGTCAAAGGTCAAGTTCATTTTGGGGGGTTTTCGACTATGCTAAGTCGATTGGCGTTTACACTGAATCTCTAGCTCTTACCGTTCTCGAGTTGAAAGTTGTTTACGGACGGACATTACTGTTGTATAAGAGATTTTCGTTTCGAAAACTCTAAAAGTAATGGTTATTTGGAGTAACTAGGATGTAGTTGCAGTAAGTACAGTAAGTTGCCGAAGAATACCTAATCAATAATAATAAAAAATAACATCTGCTTTAATGAAGCACAAATTTAACACGATACTTACATAAAACCCGGTAAGTGCGTGTCGTGGCCACGCATAATATAGGGTTCCGCAGTAACCCATTATAGGCTCTAGAACTCCCAAACTTACAAAGTTATCTGGTCCGTTATAGTTTTTAGATTCTTCGAGCAAGCCGTTTAGTTAGATGTTCGGCCGGGACTTACAAAAAAAATTGCTTTCAACTTGAATATCTCGCAAACGGATCCCTAAATCAAAAAATTGTCTTAGCAACCTCCCAATGTTTTAAAAATACCTATCTAATGATACCCCACACGATGGGGTTGACGCAAGAAATAAACATCATCCCTACTTTACTTGTCTCCCAGAAAAAATATTTTATATAATTTTATTGTAGTATTTTGTCGGAATCTTTCTAGCACTAACCGTTTGAGAGGGTTCCCTCTCAAACGGTTAGTGCTAGTGCTGAGGAGGGACGGATAGACGGAAGGACAATGACATGATGAAACTAAAAGGGTTCTGAGACTTTTACTACGGCACCCTAAAAATTAAAACACTATACTGAAAGGGCTTTTTTTTTTTAATTCCGCGGCCGCTCTAACATCCGTTGCCGGGCGTCTCTGGTAGTAACCAGAGACGCCAGAGGGTATATCCAGTGGCTCCCGGAGGACTTTGACCACCTCTGTGGTCTCTGCGGGTGTTTGGTCGGGATGAGAATCCCGCGTCGTTGGGGTAGGGTTTTATCCCGCGTCAGTGATTGAATCTGGTTGCGTCCTATGGGGCAAAGGCCCCGCAGCACGCAATCCTTCATAGCCTGCTTCTGTAAGGACGGCGGGTGGCTATCCCGCCGTCCTCAGGCCCCGATCATAGAGGTCGATAGTTTTGGGCCTAGTCGCTGAGTCTGGGGCGCTCTCGCCGCCGACTACGGAACTCGGCGGGGAGCATGACTTGCTCGTCGGCTCCCGGCCGCCTCCTTCGCGAGCATGACTTGCTCGCAGAAGGACACGGCCGCGTTACTGAAAGGGCTGCCTTTTAAAATTTAAAACGCACTTTTGTATTATCTATAAGTATCGCACTAAAGGATTATAGTTAGGAACCAATGCCAAAAACAGACTAATTGACAACTGTTACCAAAATCAGCGCAGCCAACAACTACCTACTCGTATAGTCAAAACCAGACGAATTATTCGTTACAGTCAAAGTAACTAGGTAAGTACTTGAGAGTTCATCACTCTTGCCATAATAAGTTAGACAAGCATTGTAACAATCTTGCCAATATAAGCCAATTTTATCCTTAGAGATATCAATATTAAACATACGAGGGTGGATTGAAAAATAATCGGCCTAACCAAGAAAATAAATAAATAATAAATATATTTATATTTATTATTTATTTATTTTTATTTTTCAACGTAATCACCATCAAGTTCAATGCACTTTTGCCATCTTCCCTTTCAAGCATTTACCCGTTGAAAAAAAATGATTCTTCCTTGCCCTCGTCATTTGTCAAAAATCTTTGACCTCCCAAGTGCTTTTTTAGGTTAAGCAACAGAAAAAAGTCTGACGGTGCCAGATCAGGTGAATAAGGTGAACGCGGTAACAGTTCAAAGCCAGAGTTGTTAATTTCTGCCATTGATTGGACAGACATGTGAACACGAGCGTTATCTTGATGAAACAGGACTTTTCTTCTGATCATTCCTGGACGTTTTTCTTTTATTTCCTCTCGTAAACGACGTAGTAAGGTGCAGTAATAATTAGAGTTTATAGTCCCTTTCAAGATAATCAACCATAATCACACCCTTCGAGTCCCAGAATACTGAAGCCATCATTTTACTATATGAACCACGAAATATATAGTCTTGTAGTTAGTTCCTCAACTAACTACCGGTAGACGGCTTTCTGACGACGCCGCCGCCCTACGTCGCGATTTTAACACAATCTGAACACAAAATAAGAGGTTTTTTATTTTTTATTTTTTTATATTGGATTTGCCAAATTGACGCCACCCCCCTGGTGGTAAGTCGTGACGACGTCTAGCGATTGTGGGCCACTCTCACAGCACATAATACTATAGAGAGTGGCCCTCAACTTGACGACCTACTGATGTACCTCTTCACGCTCCGCTTAAAGAACCCAGGATTATGTGTGGGAGGAAACACGTGCAAAGGCAGGGCGTTCTAGGCCGCTATCGTTCGGCAGAGAAACGAACGTTTAAAACGTTCGGTTCTCGCGAACATGCTATCCACTGTGTGGGAGTGGCATCTCTGCCTAGCACGCGTTGTTCGGGATCTGAAGGAAGAGGGTGGGATCAGATTGAAGAGCTCTTCAGAACACTCGCCGTGGTAAATACGGTAGAATGCGGCCAAGGAAGCTATTGTTCGG
The DNA here is from genome assembly GCA_963556515.1 of Nudaria mundana. NCBI lineage: Eukaryota > Metazoa > Arthropoda > Insecta > Lepidoptera > Erebidae > Nudaria > Nudaria mundana. The sequence goes on from OY748315.1 coordinate 10,683,834, forward strand.
CGCTGAGCTCAATGCTTCCCGTTACCTCCGGACAACCTATAATACGGATAGTGCGTCGCGCTATTCTATGCTTGGCCCAACACGCATTTGGCCGTTGTTTTATGTTTGTTACCTCATATCTTTGACCTGGGTGAAACGATTTTGATCTTTTTAAATTTAATTGTTGGGCTACTACCCATTTGGTCCCATTTCAATGTGGTTCCGTTCCAGACAATCATTTGGTCCCATTTCAATGTGGTTCCGTTCCAGACAATCATTTGGTCCCATTTTAGTAATTAGGAGTTTATGTCAATTTTTGACGTGTTTTATACTTCTTAAGGTTATCAAGATGAATCTAACAATATAATTTAACTAGCTGTTCGCCGTGGCTCCTCCCGCGTGATACAGTTTTATCGTACCCAGTTCCCGTGGGAACATATTACCGGGATAAAAGGTGGCCTATGTTCTGCCGTCTTTATCAAAAACAACGCAATCGACATTTTTTTACGAAATTGAGTTATTAGTATATTCGGAATCACGAAACGAGATCTACCAGGATCAATCACTCATTTTTTAATATGTTTTATAGTTTTCGTTTTTTTTGTTATTTATAAACAGCGTATTAGATCCATTCTAAACGGGTTGAACGACATTGGTCAAATCTGATATTCGTCAAATCGGCATTTCGTCCAATATGACAATGGTCAAAGCTGTATTACTCGAAAGTTACGTTAAGTGCGTTGTTTTTGATAAGGACGGCAGTGTTACTTAGGGATAATGTAGCTACATATTAGTGAAAGAATATTCAAATTCGGTTAAGTAGTTACTTACAGAGCCTATTTAATTCAAATAAATAATGAATAAAATCTTTACTCTTAGGTATAAGATTAAATAAATCCGTGCATCATTTTGAAAGATATGAAGTAAGAAAGGATATTATTTAAATGCATACATTACTTTACTTATTTAAGGTATTTATGTACTAACTAAGTAATATACTTTTAAGATTCATGTACTAAAACAGTTTTGTAATATTTATGTGTATTTTAAAATTTTAAGGTATATATCTATTATATTATATGGGCCGTAGAACAAGTTAATATAACATCTTGTAACTGTTCTCTCAAAAAAATTACATACAACGTTACGCTAGAAAAACATAACCTTTCTTGACAGTCGGGTAAAATAAACTCAAAATAGGATACTTACTACAAATATTAGCAGATCGTGTATTGAACCCAAGACCGACCACTGACCAAACCGGCCTTACAACTTAACCTTAGTACAAAATATACTATTACGTAATAGGTATAGTAAAGCATGCCTTGAAGGAATGTCGGTAGTTACTCGACGTTACGCGCTTACACTTAACAAAAATCTGATGATTATGTTCATCTGTAGGATTTACTGAATACGTAGACCTTTAACCCTATTACTGAGACTTCGCTGTCCGTCCGTCCGTCCGTCTGTGATGGTTAGAAAGTTGAAATTTTCACAGATGATGTATTTCTGTGGCCTCTGTAACAACAAAGACTAAAATACAGAATATAATCTATATATTTAATACGACAATTTGTCTGTCTGTCTGTCCGTCCGTCGCGTTTTTCAAATTACATACATTGGCATGAAATATTAAAATATTTTTTATTTTTTTTATTTGTGGCGATTATTTGGGCTCCCATACAACAAACATGATTTTTTTGCTGTTTTGGTACGGAACCCTTTGTGAGTCTGAGTCGCACTTAGTTGGTTTTTCTTGAATCGAAAAATCTGTATCTGCTCGCCCCCATGTCTGCTGCCGGGTGCCTCAGGTGCAGCCCCCATGTCTACTGCCGGGCGCCTCAGGTGCAGCCCCCATGTCTACTGCCGGGCGCCTCAGGTGCAGCCCCCATGTCTACTGCCGGGCGCCTCAGGTGCAGCCCCCATGTCTACTGCCGGGCGCCTCAGGTGCACACTAGGAAGAATCTAATGAGGTTCTGCTTATCCCTTCTTAAAAGTGCAAACATATACCTAAGGAATTCATCCATCCCTGTCATCTAATGTACCCATTCTAATAGATGTCCGCGACGCCTCCAGTAACTACTCTACACACCATGGCAGCAATGCCTTTTTTTTAATTTACAAAGTTACAATGCATTTTTTTACACTTCTTATGTATTTATTTAATCTTTATGCACAAAAATATGTACAAAGGCGGACTTAATGCCAAAGGCATTCTCTACCAGCCAACCTTAGAGTGATGCAGAGAATCGACTGAGTAGGTGCATATAAGGTACACTTTTAAAAACATGGTATTCATCAATGATTTCTCCAATGTCAAGGTAATGCTTGAGTAGTTGATAGTCCCGCACAGAAGAACTAGTTATTCCTAACTAGCTCCAGGTACAGGACAAGAAACGTTGTTCGGTATGTGAGTGTTTGAAAACCTGATTTTTGCGGAGCGCCAGAGGTAACCTAAAAAGCCACCAGACACGCGCTCCGCAAAAATCGAACTCCTTTTTTTACACTAATAAACTCGTACCTCGCCAAACTTTGACGGTTGAGGGCGAGACACTCATTTACTTAAAAAACTAAACTTACATACTTCGTTGGTACGAGTACCTAAGAATTAAATTATTACGAGTATAACTATCTATTTTTATTTTTACAGTGAGAGAATCATGTTCTCCCTACTAGGTACCTATATACTCGTAGTTTACATAATACATACGTTTGTATACTTAGCTAGCACTGTGTGGTATTGACCACTCGCAGTCAGTCTGTGCACACGCATCGCCTCGCTATCGTAGAGGTCAAGAATTGTTGATTTTTTCGACATGATGTCGGTTTGGCTCAATTTATTCGTGATATCAGTCTGCGCTTATGTAAGTAGTTTAATTTCTTTTTATATTTAGTATAGGCACCTGTATCCACGTCGTTACGCACACGTAAGGATGTATTTTGGGACCAGAAAATCATGTAGGTATGTTGTATGGGAGCCTCCTTAAATATTTATTAGAGTATTTGTTGTTATAGCGGCAACATAAATACATCATCTGTGAAAATTTCAACTGTCTAATTACAACGGTTCATGAGATACAGCCTTGTGACAGACGGACGACGGACAGCCGAGTCTAAGTAATAGATCCATCGTTTTATCCTTTATGTAAGGAACCCTAAAAATCACATTAAGTAATAAGTATACCCCGCTGGAGATATTCTACGTAGGTATAACATCGGTAGGTATCTACTGGTTGTTGGAATTTAGTTTCGAGTTACACCGCCACCGGTAACACAATGATTAATGATTACAGAATTTTGTATTGTATTCAGTGTTTGGTGAGGTAATTAATAGACTTCTGCAAAATGTGCGATAGGAGTGTAACCTCTGCATACTCTCTGCGATATATAGGTGTTATTATATGTATATTATATGTATTTAATGTCGATTGTTATAAAATTTAAGTAATCTATTTTAATAACCTCCTGTTAAAAAGATCATAAGTAAATATCTTTTTACGTAAATTGATTGGATTTAATTCCCTTGATTTTTAATTGGAAACTGTAAAAACAATTAATTATATCTAGTTATATATAACACACACACACAGACACATACATAGATATATCTCGAAGGGGTAGGCAGAGGTGTATTACACACCCACAACTTGCCAGTATTTTTAGTCCCACGTAATAGGGGGCAAGCCTATTGCCGTCACCGGGTACATTTATAATGGGTTATGTCGAAAATGGCCGAATCAATTTATTAAAAAGTAGCAGCGATATTGTAATTTTGAAAAAAAAAATTGAATCTCGTTGCCTTGCGATGAAATGTTGATGAAAGGCATAGTTATATAAATACTCGTATTATTATTTTATTTATTTTTTTGGTCCCAAAATATCTCCTTGGAAGACCCTCGAAGTTTTTATAGATAACTAGCGGACCCCCTCGGCTTCGCTCGCTTGACAAATATACACAAAATCTTCCTCGAGAACCACTCTATTCATTGGTGAAAACCGCATCGAAATCCGTTGCGTAGTTTTAAAGATCTAAGCATACCTAATACCTGCCTACATAGGGACAACGGGACCTATAATTTTATTTAATATAGCAATTAGTTAATATAATGAACGATTGATATAATTTTAAAATAACAAATTTTTATAAGCATAACATACATTAAATATAACATCGTTTGACATAGGTACCACTCAAAAGATATAAAACTTATTTGGTCTAATATGATGAAAACGGGTCTCCCTTGTTTGACCGAAAGTAATTTGACAAATGTTCACTTCCCAAAAAAATTTTCGCATAATTGCATTTGCCAAGTTCATCATCATCATTCACCGAGCCTTTTCCCAACTCAGTTGGGGTCGGCTTTCCAGTCTAACTGCATTTGCCAAATTATTACTTAGCCAAAAAACTATTCACAAAAAATTGTAACGCAAACCTAATGTTTGGGAAATGAACGTTTAAACTATAACTTGTTTACCAACTAGTACTTTTAACATTTTTTATTTAGTCAAATAACCATTTTTTTTTTAAATAAGTAATTATCCTAATCTAAATAGTTCAGTTCCGGGTAACCTATAAAAACAATCTCTTTTTCAATTACTGCAAGTCGTTACTGGCACTCGCCGGCCGCTGCCGCGGCACCGCTCGCTTCGCTCGCTCGGCTCGTGCATAGGAGGTCACAGTTTTAACCTAACCTAACCTACCCATTTCGTTTAAAGAAGAAATTATTTATTTATTTATTTATTTAAGCCTTTTATTTTCCAAATAACCATTAATTCAAACATAATCAAAAAAGTACTAGGTACATTACATTGTAAACATTAAAAAATTATAATTATTTTACAATTACTTACTATTAATTTCATTCTAAACATTAAAAAAAAATTATTATCATTTTACAATTATTTCCTATTTATTTCATAATTAAGTATTCATTAAAATATTCATTTAATATTAATAACTTTTATAATTAAAATAATATATCATATACATATAATATGGACTAACATCTTCTCCATTTTTTGCATATTAATTAAAAATCCATATTAAGATAGGTATTAATATAATTCTGACACAATTCTAGATTTAAAAAAATACCTGGCATAATGTATTCAATTAGTGTAAAAAGTATTATCTCATAATGGAAAGTACCTGTTAATAACCATAATAAATTATACAGATCCATTAAATTGCATGCATATAATTAATTTAAATAATAATTTTATTTTTCTTTTAGACTAAACTAGTTGCATGCCCCAATCTTTGTCATTTGGATACCCGTTTACTGGGCGTAGGCCTCCTCTATCCACAAAGTCCAAAAATGCGAATAAAAACTGGATTTAGTTAGTGAGATTTTTGTGCATTCTTTCTTTTGTCTAGTAATAATCCCGTTTCATATCTTGCTACCACTACTTTGTTTTCGCCTTATTTATTGAATTGTTGGATGGAGGGTTGTGGTCTTATTCTCCCGTGGTGACCAACCGTATTGGGAGATGTAATTTCCAATAAAGTACCTTATTTTGACGAGTATAATTTTCGTAGAGAAAGGTAGTTACTATTCGCTCATGTTTGCCTCTAGTTCATCATCAAGCGTAACTGTGTCGCTAGAAACAGCTCTGGACTTCATAAAAGCTTCAATTATCGGTTTCGGTTTCTTGGTGCCGTAGCTATTTTTTTTATATTTTTGTGAAAATCCATTTTTATCAGGAGAAGATATCGGGTTTCTTTTATGGTTTCGGAGTCTTGTTTGGATGTCTACATAGTTGATGTTGTTGGTTTCTGGTATATCAGGGACAGTTGTACTTGGATGTTTCTGCAGGGCAATAATTGTGTCATAACGTAATACCACATTTTCGCCTAATTCTTTCCTTGCTTTGAATTCTGCTTGAAGTTCCTTCCTTCTTTTCAAAACTTTTTGTGTGTAATCTTCCTTTATATATATTTTAGATTTTTCTAATATTTTTTTATTTTTCATAATTTGTATTTTCAAGCCCAAAGAATTGGCTGTCAGAACGACTGGCCTATGTTTACATTGATCGTTTGTTGGCCTTCCAACTCGTTTGACCAGCTCTATGTCCCGTCTCTCACAAGGAATATTCATTTGTACATTGATAATTTTTAATACATTCCCTTCTAAATCCATATAAGATTTTTCGCATTCAGGTATGCCAAAAAATATAAGATTTTTCTTTTTGAGTTGTTCTTCCATTTTTTCGATAGTTAATTGTTGAATTTCTACTCGTTTTTCTAAATCGTTGAATTTTGTTTCCATTGTTTTAAATTTCAAATCTATGTTTTTGTTTATGTCCTGAATAATGGTAATTTTCATTTTATCCATGTCATCTCTCTGGCTTTGCATCGGTATTTGAATATTCTTAAGAATCTCCATGATGCCTTCCATATTTTAGGATCTTATGATATTATATTATAAAAGGGTTCTAATAATATTTAATGAGTTTTTAAAGTTGTTAAGGATAGCACCATCTAGTGGCGAGTAGCGGCAGATATCGATCGGAGAGTGTGATGTCTGACGTCTGTAACTCAGATTGTGCTATTGATTAAAGACGATCTCGAATAGACACAATTATGAAAAACTTGCAGATTACCTTAGCAATTTACGCACCACTTGCATTAAAAACTAAAAAAGTCAATTATATGTTATGATAACAATCCACCCTCGTTATAAAAATATAAATATCCAAAATGAATCTTTTTCTTTCTTTAATATGCACTGAATTGTCCAACTACATAAATTTCCAATATCACATAGTCTTTCTTTATTTTTACTTCTTATTTTCTGTTAGTTTAAGCACATTTTTTTTGTTTTTTTTTTTATAAAATTTGTCCCACTTTGTATCCTTTCATATACTATTCACTTTGACGTCGTTTAGTACTAGTTTTTAGTATTTTTTTAAATAGATTTCGTTTCTTTTTCTTTTTACTGATAAACTGTGATAAACTTCAAGCACTTTAGCACTTATTTTATATTTTTAAAACATATTTAACTACAGAGCTGATGTTAAGCGTGGCACAGTAGCGCCCTCTTTTTCTGAAGAAGAAATTAACATAATCTAAATAGTTCAGTTCCGGGTAACCTTCTAAAAACAATCTCTTTTTTCTATTAATGCAAGTTGTTTCTTGCACTCGCCGGCCGCTGCCGCGGCACCGCTCGCTTCGCTCGCTCGGCTCGTGCGTAGGTCACAGTTTTAACCTAACCTAACCTACCCATTTCGTTTAAAGAAGAAATTAACATAATCTAAATAGTTCAGTTCCGGGTAACCTACTAAAAACAATCTGTTTTTTCTATTAATGCAAGTCGTTTCTTGCACTCGCCGGCCGCTGCCGCGGCATCGCTCGCTTCGCTCGCTCGGCTCGTACGTAGGAAGTAGGAAGTCACAGTTTTAACCTAACCTAACCTACCCATTTTGTTTTCACCAAACGTTTATTGTCTGAAGATTGTTTGCTGTAATAAATCATTTGATTTATCGCTGATAATCGCTTCGCGGGGCTCCTATTTCTGGGTGACCTAAAAAGCCCGAGTCGGGTTACTCTGAGTCGGGGTGTTAACCATAATGACGGTTTTTATATATATTAAACGTTAGACCAAATGATTTTCGATTACATAAACAATATAATAAATATTAAACGTTAGACCAAATGATTTTCGATTAAATAAACAATATAATATATATTAAACGTTAGACCAAATGATTTTCGATTAAATAAACAATATAATATATATTAAACGTTAGACCAAATGATTTTCGATTACATAAACGTTATATCAAACAACGTTATACTAATTAAGTTTTAGAATAAATAAATGTTATATGTAAAGAAATTATATCAACAGTTGTTATATCATATCTCACGTTGATTATACTGGTATCTTATGAACGATAATAAAATGAAATTAGACCAAATGAGTTTATACCTTAGGTATGAGACGCACTCCACGCTAGGAGTCTGTCACTCACGTATTATAAAACAAGACCTGAAGCTCGGTGCTTATCGTCGATATACAGGACATGCCCTAAATCAATCTTTACGATTAAAGAGAGTGGATCGATCAAAGCGCTTTCTGTCGCGATACGCAGGTGAAAGGCACAGAAATATCGTATTTACCGATGAAAAAATGTTTGATGATTGAAGAACAGTACAATAAGCAAAATGATAAAGTGTACGCTCCTCACAGTTCTAAGGAAGCTGCTCAAGTGGTCGGAAAGGTACAACGTGATGGTTTGGTGGGGCGTGTCTTATCAGGGAGTCACAAAACTACATTTTTGTGAAAAAGGAGTGAAAACTTCAGCCAAAGTGTATCAAGATACTGTCTTGGATCATGTTGTGAAACCTCTCAGCAATACACTTTTGTAAATATACCGTGGACTTTCCAGCAGGACTCTGCTCCTGGTCACAAAGCACGAACTACCCAAGCTTGGCTAGAAACCAACGTTCTGAACTTTATAAGAGCTGAAGACTGGCCCTCATCTAGCCCAGACCTCAACCCTTTAGACTACAGATTATCGTCAGTTTTAGAGGACATGGCCTGCTCTAAACGACACGGCCACATTGAGTCTCTTAAAAAATCTTTGGAGCAAGCAGTGGCAAAATATTCCTTAGAATCAGTGCGTTAATCCATAGATTCGTGGCCAAAGAGATTAAAGGCCTGTATAAAAGCCAAAGGTGGCCATTTCGAATAAAATCTATATATTTAATACGACAAATTGTCTGTCTGTCTGTCTGTCCGTTCGTCGTGTTTTTCAATTTACATACATTTGCAAGAATTTTTAATAAGTTTGTCGTAGGTTACGTCACCCGCAGTGGAGTTCACTAAGAGGCGCTGCACACGGATAAGATACTATAATATTTCATCTTAAGATACAATATCGTTCAACAGCTATACATAATAAATCAGTAACTGGTGATCAAGAAAGCTATAACACGCAGGCGGAGCTGCGGGCAACAGCTAGTATTAGTATAGATTAAATAGCGGTGGCGAGGTTGGTACCCCCCTGCATCACTCCGCACTCCAACCTACGGCTCTGCTAGTTCAAGGATTTCTCTAAAATTTTATTAGTTAAGCTACACTTATCTACTGTAACTACGTACTTACCTACATAGATATATTAATATTTTATTTATTTAAACTATAGATACAGCATAATATTTAAACAAATAACAAATACTTCCAGATAAACTTTAATATCCTCTATAAATTGCCGACCGCATGAAGATGGTAGGTAGGTACCTATACCTACTTATACTTACCTATAAGATACAGAACTGAACTGACAGACTGCGTGCGACCAATTAATATTATTTGTCTTATTTACAATATAGGTATAGTCCGAAAAGCCCAGGACTTTAATTGGCTGTGCCATAGCGGCTGGCATAAGATTTGGTTGCCTTTCTGATGAAAAAAAAAAATTCTTTTTTCAAAATTACGATATAGCTGCTATTTTTATTAAATTCATTCGGCCTTTTTGTCATTCTCACACAATGTCATCAAGCCCAAATTGAGCTAATATAAGCTTGTGTTATGGGATCTAGACGACTGATAAACATACTTATCTATATCTAAATACATACATATTTTACATAGAAAACACCCATACTCCGAAACAAACATTTGTGGATCACTCAAATAATTTGATTCGACCCGGAATCGAACCTGGAACCTCAGGAAGACGCATACTGCGCCACCCCTGGGGCAGTCAAATTATAAATGTGCGCCCGGTGACAAAAAATACTGGCAAATTGTGGGTGTGTAATGCATCTCTGCCTACCCCTCCGGGGATATAGGCGTGATATGTGTGTGTATATTTACAATATGAAATCACATTTTTATCCTATAATATATGAACTAACTATGTATTTAATATATTACTTACATAGAAAAGCACCCAAACTCGGAAACAAATAATTATAAAGTCCCAACTTCATCCACCGAGCCTTTTCCCAAGCTAGTTGGAGTCGGCTTTCCAGTCTAACTACTCGCGGCTGTACTTCAATATTTTCCGTGGAGCGACTGCCATTTGACTTCCACAACCCATGGGCGATATCCAAGCTCTGTAGTTAGACCGCGAGGATTTATTTTTAGGACTCCAAATACCCGTAGCACACATCTACTTCTAAAGCCTTCTACATACATTCATACTTTGCACCTTTTTCACACCCTTTTTACTTCCATATTTACTTTCCTCTCTTCGTCGAGTCAAAGTCTGCAGTAAAGCCGAGGAATAACTTAATTACTAGGATGATTCCAGGTGACTGATACAGCCGTTCCAGTGATGAAACTCAGAGATGGCAAGGATATGCCGATGCTAGCCCTTGGAACTTGGCTCGGACTTAGTGCACAGGTAAGACAGATTCTTAAACTGACACAAACCAAATGTCTAGAAATATCGTTGTCTTCCGACTTTTCTGTGTTGTTTCGAGTGCATACATAATCACACACGTTTCATTGAAGGGAAACACAAGTTTGAAGAAGAAAATTCAGGCAGGTGCATCACTTAGGAAGGGGACGCCTATGCAAGTTTTAATGAGTTGTCCATTACTTTCGAGTTTCAATCCGTTATTTCTTTACCGACATATTACTATTTATATCGTTCTTTCGAGTTTACTAACCGTTCTTTCGGGTTCACTTACCATTATTTCGAGTTTCCTTACCTTTGTAATATTATTTTTGCAGCACACTCGACTAAAACCGAAAGGTAACGAGGTAGAACAGGCAGTTCTGTGGGCTCTTGAAGCTGGCTACACACATATTGACACTGCACTTATTTACGGTATAGAAGACCAGGTCGGACGAGCGCTGACTAAGAAATTCGGTGATGGTTTGAAGAGAGAAGATATTTTTGTTACAACTAAAGTAAGTTCTTGAGTTCTTACTAAATGAATCCTCCCAAAAACGTGTCTGTAATAAAGTGCTCTGAACCTAATCTTGGATAGATTAAGTTCTATTTTCTCAAGAGACTTTTCTACTAAGTAAATATTGTTGTTGTATAACCAAAATATACTCGTTTTCAGATTTTCAACGATGCACACGCCAGGGACGCAGTAGTGCCAACCCTCCGACGCTCGCTGAAGGACTTGAACCTAGATTACGTGGACTTATACTTGATACATTGGCCTGTGGCGCAATTTGTGAGTCATTATTCTGTAAATATTACATTCTTGTGGCCCTTGTGGGTATATAAACTGACTATTAAACTCGAAAGGAGTTTACATACATATTTCGAGTTTACTTACCCCTGTTTCGAGTTTACTTACCCCTGTTTCGAGTTTCCACATTTCGCCACATTTCGCCTTGCCCGAGCATCGAGGCTTGCCCGGCAGTAAGCTGTTGCACTGCGTTTGGGTGATAGTCGACGCTATTAGGGCTCCTATCACCATTAATAGTAGGGGAACCGTAGAATTTCTGGAGTTACTCGAGTGTGTCGCAACTAAAAACCTGAGGATTATGATAAGGGGTTTTGTTTATGGTTTTTGCAGCAAGCTTGCGTCAATTCCAAATCTTCAGATTAAGAAATTGGAGCATCAGATAATGACTATTTATTTTAATGTTCCTATCATCGAATCTACCAATTCTAAAACTTCTAAAACGCGAGGCTCGAGTAACTACTCATTTACCGACATGGACTCATCCCTACCTTATTTGTTTCTATTGTTCTGTACTTAGATGAACGGCACATACGACTTAACAGACTACGTGGAGACCTGGCGAGGGATGATCGACGCCAAGAATCTGGGACTCGCCAGGTCCATCGGAGTGTCCAACTTCAACCAGCAGCAGATTGCGAGGCTGCTGGAGCAAGGCCTGGAGACACCAGCCGTTCTACAAGTGGAGGTGAGTCTGAATTTATTGACACCACAAAAGAATATTTGGGCCAGTTATTGTATTTTGAAGATTGACAGTGCAATTTTGTTTTGACCTCGGTCTCGGTGTTCTAGCAGTCCAGAACGAACTTGAGGACATTGTTTTGACGAGTGTATGTATCATCCTATATAGTCAAGCGTCGACCAACCATGTAAAGAATGATTCAGAAATATGTAAATTATAGTCTATAGTCGCCGCCGCGTAAACCCGTGATACATAACGGTCTAAATTACGCCATCTTGGACATAATACTTTGGATTGTGATAATTTGAATAGCCTATCTGGGATATCCGCAAAAAAGCGGTTCCATTCTGAGAAGCATTAGACAAAATCTTATCTAAGTAGATAGCGAGCTCGCAAAAGCTCTTGGCAGCTCACTGTCATAATACGTTCCCCTATGGAATACGTATTTTGAGGCTTTCCAGTGATGCAGCAGCAGTGGAATAAGATGTGTCCCACGGCAAAATTCTTCCCTTCTTATAAATGTAATGTACTATCAGAACAATAAGAACATCAACAACAAGAAGAACAATAAGGTACGAGTATGATATTTAATCAATTTGTATACTTCCAGCTAAACCTGAACCTCCAGCAGCCAGAACTTCTCTCGTACTGCAAAGAGCAACAGATCGCAGTGACGGGGTACACACCCTTCGGCTCGCTGTTCTACCGCAAAGCTCAACCCGATGCCCCACCTCCGAGGGTTGACGACCCCGCACTTGTGCAGATAGCCAATAAATACAACAAAACTACACCACAAGTTGCACTTAGGTATTTGGTGAGTATCGCTTTTATCCTAATTCCCGCGGAAACATAATTTGCAGGATAAAAGGTAGCTTAAAAACTTCCTTGAGAACCTTTTCCTTTTTGGTGAAAACAGCATGAAAATCGGTGCAGTCGTTTTTGAGATTATCGTGAACAGATGCCGATGCAGATGTATTAAACACCTATGTTTACCTCCTCGGGAAATAAAGACGACGAAAAACTCACGACACGCTCAAACAAAGTAGTTCCCACTGTATGTACTCTTAGATCTCCTAAACCACACAACGAACTTTAATGCAGTTTTCAGGAATAGAGTGATTCAAGAGAAATGTAATACGTATATGTTATAGTATAGTACCTACATACCTAAGATTTCTGTGATGTTGTGTTTTTGTAAAAAAATACTATAAATAGGTAATACCTAACATTCCAGACTCAACTCGGCGTGACTCCACTTCCGAAATCCATAACCAAGTCTCGTATAGAACAGAACTTGGATATATTCGACTTCGAACTGACTTCTTCTGAGAAAGAAAGACTGAAGGCATTTGACAGGAACTATAGAACCATCCCACAGTTGATATGGCTGGACAGTCCTTATTATCCATTTGAGAAACCAGTTAAAACTACAAAGTAAAGTTGAATTCGCACCGCTAAAACTTACAGCTAAAACATTTAGTTTAAAAATATATTGATAATTAAAAAACTGAATTAAATAATAAATAAATGTATAATGCTTTTATTGTCTTGACTTTATTGATACAAAAACGTAGAAGTATTGTGTCTACGCGGCAATTACTACAGTGGCAACGAAATATCCATTGCCCTTGAATGGAACTTGCGTTTTGACGGGAATGAGTTCGATCTCCGGTCACCACATCACGGACATGAACCCAGTCCTAACGCAAGCAGTTTTAGAATCGAAAGGGCCAACTAGAGTGCTAGATCGTAAACCTGAGTGCTGATGTTCTTTAAAAAAATAAATACATATCAAAACAGTAGCTTGAAGCTTTAAGTAGGTGGCAGTTCCACACTGCGCTTACAAGTAGGCGGTATCTACTCGAGTTTGTGTGGGCTTTTATGGGGGTTGTAAGTTCCCCAAGACCCGCACTTAGCGTAGTTATAAGGTTGCTCCTTGTACGGTTCTTGTGGACCGCACAGGTAGCTTAGAAGTGTTAGGCTTATCCCGTCAGATTCACTGCTAATCACCGTAAAGGGGAGTGGTCGACCCACAATTACGAGTATATTAGCACTGAGGGATAAGCCTGTGTGAATGAAACGAGGAAGATACTCAATTAACATTAATTTATTTATCGATTCTTAAAGTATTTGTATAGTTAATTAGCGTGAGTCTGCTGACTCAGATTAAGCGGGGATATGTTATAAAACATAATCCGTAAGAATCACGTATGTGTAATATGTTTTCGTGAAGGTAAGAATCACGTACCTAAAAATAGTGCAACTATCCCTATCCTCTGGCTTTGCCTAGGTTATTAATAATTTCCTATAATCCTAATAACACAGGAAAATTACTGTATGAGCATTCTTGGCTCGTACAGAGTTTATCCCATCGACCGCTGGAGCGTCGTACTATGTACTGCCACTTCAGCCTACTAATCCTTTGGGACTAATCAGCAGCTTTAATTCTTCCACGGATCTCCTTATTTCTGATTCGATCAAGTAGATAAATACAGCATAGCCAAGTGCACAAGTATAGTGCACAAGTTTAAATCTGAAATAGTGATGTTTTGTGATGAATTAGGGAAATCAATGGGCCAGTTACTTAGTTCATATTTAGAACAAAATGTTACTAACTATTGTATGCCGGGATTAACTTACTGTAACATTATAAAAAAAATTAAAAACTGTAATTTAAACAGCAACTGTACACTTTTAATTTTGGTGGGAGATAGGGGAAATGCAGACAGAAATGCAATTGTAAACTGTTTAGAATTACTGAGCTTATTAGATGTTAAAAACATTATTTTATTCACACTTCCTTATAGCCGTGGCTTGTCACAGGCCGAAAACAATCTTAGATATAAGCTAAATCAAACAATACATACATTGACATTTCATAATCCAAATAAATTCCATCTGTTTGACATTAACATGTATTTAGAAAATAAATTGTTATTGACGGAAGATAAATTCTATTTGAATAGATATTTTAGGAGACAGATAGCATCTTCGCTATCATATTTTATTAGTTATTCAGCCAAAAACTTGGCTAAACAATCTGCTTTTATTGAGCAGAAAAGTGACAATTTTTGTCTTGTGACCTTGGAATCTGTTCCAGAAAAGGGTGACAATAATTTAAACTTAGTTGTAGGACAATAGAGGAAATCCCTAGCTAATTAAATTTAAGGACAAAGGAAAAGTCTATGTTCATGAATATAATTCATCAAAATATTGAAGGCTTTTCTGGCAAAGAGTTAGAACTAGAATTATTTTTAAATTAAAAACGTATCCATGTACTTTGTTTAACTGAACACTGGTTAAAAAAAACATGAACTCTTAGTTAATATTGATAATTATAAAATCAATAGTGCGTTTACTAGAGATTCCGCTATAAGAGGTGGGTCTCTCATTTTAATTAATGACAAGTTAAAATCAAAAGACCGAAAAGACGTAGTAGCACTCACAAGTGAGCGAAATATTGAACTATCATGTGCAGAGCTAGAACAATATATTATTATTAGCGTCTATAGACCTCCTTCTGGAGATTACTACCTGTTTGAGTCCATTATGGAGGAAGCCTTAAAAAAGGTATGTAAATGTAAGAAGACTATAGTTGTATGTGGCGATTTTAATATTAATATTTTAGAAAACTCTCAGAACGCGCTAAGGTTCCTCAACCTTTTTAAATCTTTTAACTTCAAAATCTTTTTTGTGAACCAACACGCACCACAGCCACATCAGCTACCTGCTTAGATAATTTTTTTTCTAACAGCGATGTAGATGAGAAATCTATAATACATTTTGTAAATTCAGATCATGCAGGTCAGTTAGCTAGATTTAAGTTTCAACATGTTCCATTATCAAAACATATTGTTTGTAGACCAATCACAACTTATAGATTAGAAAAATTTAAAGAAAACATTAAGAATAAAGTACCTCTTTTGGAGTTGAATAATGATAAACACCCGAATGATCATTACGGAGATTTGTTCGGAGTAATCAAATACGAATGTGATAACATTTTCACTAAAAAAACAATAAATGTAAATCAATTTAAAATAAAATTTAGTGATTGGGCTACGCCTGGAATCTATAAAAGTAGAAGGAAATTATATGAATTATACGAGACAAAGGCATCTACTAATGAGCCACAAGTAATTGAACAGATTAAAAAGTACTCCAAACTATTCAAAAAAGTATGTTCAACAGCTAAATCTAATTATATACGGGCTAAAATTGAAAAATCTGATAATAAAACGAAGGCAATATGGAATGTTATTAACAAAGAAACTTGTAAAGCAAAGTCACGTGATCGATCCTTCGAGTTAAAAATAGATGATAAACATATTAAAACTGATTCTGAAGTGGCCAATGCATTTGAATCTTTCTTCACAAATGTTCCAATCACCACTACAAATAAGTTAAATTCGTCAAAAAACGTAGCCAATTCTCTTCTTAAATCTAGTGTTGATAAATGTAGAATTAACTTTGATTTTCAGTATATTGACTCTGTCACTATACTTAAAACTTTTAAACAACTAAATATAAAAAATACCGAGGATCTTTGGGGCATTTCAACTAATATAATAAAATCAATAGTGCCCGCTATAGCGCCTCACCTTGCATTCATATTCAATAAATGTATAGATGAAAATCAGTTTCCTCATCTTATGAAGTACAGTAAAATCAATCCTTTATTTAAAGCAGGAGTCAAAAGTGATCCTTCAAATTTTCGACCTATTTCCATACTCCCATCCCTCAGTAAATTTTTTGAAAAAATAATATTTAATCAATTGCTTTCACATTTTACAGACAATAAGTTACTTCATAACAAACAGTTTGGTTTCACTAAAGGCAGGAACACAACGGATGCAGGAGTTGCACTTGTGAAACATATATTTGATGCTTGGGAGGAAAAGCAGGATGCCATTGGTATATTTTGTGATCTATCAAAAGCTTTTGATTGTGTTGATCATGGGACTTTGCTACTAAAATTAGGTTATTATGGTGTTTCGAACAGCTCACTTGGCTTACTCGAGTCTTACCTCACTGGTAGAGTACAAAAAGTAAACATTAATGGCACCGACTCTTCTGGCGCCTCATTAGTCATGGGAGTACCCCAGGGCTCGATATTAGGACCCCTTTTATTCTTAATATACGTAAACGATCTTCCTTATTTCACTAAAAATCTTTGTGAGATAGTATTATTTGCTGATGACACATCATTAATTTTTAAAAGTGATAGACAAAAAGTAGCACTTGACGATGTAAATAATACCCTTTCGGAAATATTGCATTGGTTCACAAGTAACAACTTGCTGCTCAATGCGAAGAAAACAAAATGTGTAAAATTTACTATGCCCAATGTTAGACAGGTGGATACTCATATTACTATGAATAATGAATTAGTTCAAATAGTCAATACCACAGTTTTTCTTGGGATAACTCTAGATAGTAAACTACAATGGGGTCCTCATATCACAGCCTTGGCAGGAAGACTTAGCTCAGCCGCCTATGCGGTTAGAAAGATAAGGTCTCTGACTGACGAAAAAACGGCACGATTAGTTTATTTTAGCTACTTTCATAGCGTTATGTCATATGGTCTGCTGCTGTGGGGCTCAGCTGCCGATATTGAGACAATATTCATATTACAGAAACGAGCTATACGAGCAATCTATAGACTCGGACCCCGTGACTCGCTGAAAGAATTATTTAAAGAAATTAATATTTTAACAGTTGCTTCTCAATATGTTTACGACAACATCTTATATGTACGGAAGAACATAGATCTCTTCAAAAAAAATTCCGATAACCATAATTTTAATACAAGAAATAAAAATAAACTGGCAATGACAAAAATTAGACTTCATAAAGTTGGTAATTCGTTTGTTGGCAAATGTATAAAAATTTATAATAAAATTCCTCAGGATTTGGTTGACATGCCTCTTAATAAGTTTAAAATAGTAGTTAAAAAATGTTTGATGATGAAAGGCTACTATAATGTAGACGAATATCTTAATGATAAAAATGCATGGTCACCCTAATCTTCTGTTGTTGGCCACTCGTATAATACAATAGAAACTAATTGTAACAATGTAAACAAAACAATATTAAAAAAGAAAATGGATAATCTACCTGAGTTTCTTGCTGGTCTCTTCTCAGGAGAACCAAATTACCGAACCAGCGAAAGAATCATTCTCTAATGGTTATTTATGTACTTACTTAATTTAGTATTTTTATAATATTACTTGACAAAATTGTAAAATTTTGACATTCATATGTGCTCTTTATGTGCCTAAACTGAATAAATGAAATTGATTCTTGATTCTTGATTCTTTGATTCTTGAGTAAAAATAAGTCTTGCGCAAGCTCTCATGTGCACACTGTTGGCGCTGGGATGACCTTTGAAAAAGAGGAAAGGAACTCCATCTTGTACGGTTTCTCCTAGGAACCTTGATGCATGATGCACAACAACCAATGCTTCAAGCATACATGAAGGGATATGGTCCCCTGTTTGAACCGTGTAGCTCTATGCTTTTATGGCTTCAAGATAAACCAACGTCTATGGCACATTACTTTTAAAATTCTAGGTTTTATCCTCAGTCACAGAATAGGGAATCCTCAGTATACTCCATGGTTGATCTGAGGTTCTCTCTCGTTCTTTCTGTTCTTTATGGTTGTCTGCATTTTGCTAGCATTGATGAGCCACAGATTAGGGATTTATCCTCTAATCTGTGGTGTACTACGTATGATTGATAAACTAGACAAGACCAATTTCAAAATTCTTGATGGATTGTGTCAAAGAGAATACTATACTAGATTGTGTTATTAGACAGAATATCTAGTTCCATTATTTATAAATATAGTTGAAACAATTACGAAACTAACAGATTGAGCAAAGTAAGAAATATCTATCTAGGTATGTCACCGTAAAATTGTAAATACCGTCAGATTACACGCAGTCTCACAAGACAGACACAATAAGTGCAATTACTGGCGATTGGAAAAGAGTGAGAAAATCTGAGTTTTTAGTTTTTAGATGTAGAGAGTGTGAGAAAACCTGAAAATCGTGGAATGTAGCCCTATCTACATCTCCACGAACCAAGTCATCCACCTGCATGCAGTACACGTGCTGATAGATGAACGAGGCTCTGACCAAAATACCCAAACGTCCCAAAAATCATCCACCTGTCCTTATCTCAATTTTATTCTCGGTCGGCGCAACATGTTTTCCACCTCCACACATCCATATCAGACGTCATCTTCTCAGTCACTCCTCTCCTTTTCATATTCTGTTACATAGTTCTTGGGCTTACCTCTACTCCTCTAAAGCCCTCTACATTCATACTTTGCACCACATTACTTTCATCTCTTCTTATAACATTATTATCCGTCCATACCATGACAATCACACGCTTCTCAATTTTTTATTCACTGGCGCAACATTCATACTTCATCTGATATACTCGTTCCTTACTCTATACATTTTTGTTACACTGCACATCCATCTTAACATTTAAATCTCCTCGTAAGACCAACTGTTATTGGCTTCATATAGGTGTTATGAATACTTCTACCTACCCCTTAGAAGCTAAAGTTGTTACTTTGTAATTATAAATAGACCCTTCAATTTATTCATTTGTTTGTATCAGATCACAATGTTTAAGGGTATAGATTGCCGCGGCCACTGCTCCAAGATTAAAAAAGAATTGGTAAGTACTTCGGTAGTTAGCACATTTCCAACTTAGCATAATTGGAACATACATTACAAGTAAGGCTAAAACTGAGTGACTAAGGATCTCGATCTGGAGTGCTACTCGTCTAATACATGTACGCGGTGCGTCTGCTGACAGGTGGCTCTTACGTGAACTCTGCAACACTATATGGCAGGAGAAATATGGGCCTTTAAAACGCATCTACTCATTCGGGCACATCAATACATTTAATAAAATTGTAAGTGGTCGAAGTCTTTACACACACACACACACAAATATCACGCCTATATCCCCGAAGGGGTAGGTAGAGGTGCATTACGCACCCACAACTTGCCAGTATTTTTAGTCCCACGTAATAGGGGTAAGCCTATTGCTGTCACCAGGCACATTTATAATGGGTTATGTCCAAAATGGCCGAATGAATTTAATAAAAAGTAGCAGCTAATATCGTAATTTTGAAAAAAAAAATGTATGTCTGTACATCGAAGATATAATAGAGAAACTTTTGTAGGGGGGCTTTATGAACGCAATAGAACCCAAAACAATGGTTTTTAGAATTTTTGTCTGTATGTCTGAATGTTTGAACAGGCTAATCTCAGAAACGGCTTAACCGAATTGAATGTGGTTTTCAATAATACGTTGTGGTTTATTCAACTTAACATTTAAGGTTTGTTTTATTTCAATCGGTTCATAAATAAAAAAGTTATGTCGATCTAAAGTAACACGCAGGCGGAGCAGCGGGCAACAGTTATACATAATAAATCAGTAACTGGTGATCAAGAAAACTATAACACGCAGGCGGAGCTGCAGGCAACAGCTAGTAATTTAATATATGTACTTGTATAATAGTACATTGGGTGGCTTGTCAGTTGATTGTGAACCTCAGAAGTAGATATGATCTCCTGGTCGGGTCAAATATTTGTAATGGTAAGTAAGATGTTCAAACTTTTTAAAATAATTGCATCATTCTCGCAAAAATATAAGACATTAATACGTCGACAAATGTTACGCGTCTAAACGAGGCATTTTCAAGACTGTCTCAGAGAGAGCAGCTTATTTTACAAAGTTTGAACATCTTACTTACCATTACTTTGTCATGGATTTTCGCCAGGTAACGCCTGATTCTAGGTAACGCCTGATTCTATCCAATATTTCAAATATTTGTTTCTGTGTTTGGATATTTTCCTATGTGCTACAACCTAGATTGAGATGAGGTGGAGTTTAGTTCAATTTTTTTTAACATAATTGATACATTTACCTATAGCCAAAAGTACGAGTCCCTATTATTAAACTGAATGATGGCAAGCAGATGCCAGCTTTCGCATTGGGAACTTGGCTTGGACTTCATGAGCAGGTATTCCTCATTGGAGTTAACATTCTTGAGCAAAGACGTAAGGGATCTCCACCACTACTTTAGGACCCATATATTAGTCGCCTGCACGCGTAGCACCTATTGACTGACGGACTAAGTTTTGAAAAATATAGAAGGCGGTTCTAGTCCCTTCTAGTATGATATAGACGTTTCGTATTATTACGTCAGAGGTTCTATGCTTAGCTTGCCTACACGCCACAGGTATCTACATAACGGCATTAAGTACTGCAAAAAATAGCTGAAGTAAACCTTTTGGAAATGAGTTCTGAAATCATTCTTCCGAGTTTACAAGCATTTCTTCTCAGTTTCCTTGTTTCCTTGTTAAATTAGTTTTTGGAGATTGATATTTTTTACCGTTCTATCGTGTTTGATTACTAAACCACTGTAATTTTAACTTGCCCAGAAAAATCGACTGAAACCCACAGTCAATAAGGTTGAACAAGCAGTGCTATGGGCAGTCGAAGCTGGCTACACACACATCGACACAGCCTACATATACGGCATCGAGGATCAAGTCGGACGCTGACGCAGAAGTTTCGAAACAAACAATTGAAAAGAGAGGAAATATTTGTGACCACCAAAGTATAAACTTCTGTATTTGTATAAATGTTGGAAAATCTTACATAAATCACGTCTTTATCCACGTACGGGGTAGACAGACACGTTTTTATGCCCACATTTCGCCAATTCTTTATCCCTCACATAATAGGTGACGAGCCTATTGCCGTATGTCAGACTTAGGCCCTGGAGATGTTGGAAGCACCCTCATATTGCAGCTCTTGATATTTCAGCTGTATAATGATTCCCATGCGAAAGAAGCTGTGGTGCCGACCCTCGAGCGTTCACTGCAGAACCTGAACTTGGCCTACATTGACTTGTATTTGATACATTGGCCTACTGGGTGTCATGTAAGTATTTTATCTCCTAACTACCTACCGAGTAAAGCGAGCGGGATTCCACGTAGGGTTCAGCAAGTAGGTATATATCTAGCAGACTACTTGAAAAGTGATGCAGATGCAGACACCCTCATAGTATCACACATCGTATTATAGATTTTCCGGAGGTAACGGGAAGCCTTGAGCTCAGCGCCGAACAATCGCTTCCTTGGCCGCGTTCTACCGTATTTACCACGGCGAGTGTTCTGAAGAGCCGAACGATAGTGGCCTGGAACGCTCTGCCTGTGCACGTGTTTCCACCCACATATAATCCTGGGTTCTATAAGTGGAGCGTGAAGAGGCACATCAGTAGGTCGCTTCTATAGTATTGTGTGCTGTGAGTGTGGCCCATAATCGCTAGACGTCGTCACGACTTACCCCAGGCGGGCGTCAATTTGGCGAACCCAATGTAAAAAAAAACACATCCTTAAAAAATGGTGATCTAACGGAATTTCACTCAAGCAATCTGGCTTGAGTGCAAATGATTCTGCAATACTTTTCTTCCTGACGCTGATCCATAAGTCATCTACCTTCTCATCGGTACCTACACCACGCACAAGACGGACTCACGTCTTTATTCCCTAAGTGGTAGACATAGGCGTTTATTACGCCTACATGTCGCCAGTCTCTTTGTTGGTCCCACGCATAGAGAATGGTCTATCGTCGTTTTCTGGTACGATTGCCAGAACCTTGTCTGACTCTCAGCAGGTACATGTAGGTGAGGTTAACTTGGGCCTCTTAGCACCCACCTCAATGTTATTCATACCCAACAGTCAGACGGCACTTTCGATGTGACAGACTACATAGAGACCTGGCAAGGAATGATGGAGGCGAAAGAACAGGGGCTCGCCAAGTCTATCGGCGTGTCCAACTTTAACCAGGAGCAAATCTCGAGGCTGCTACAACAGGGTCTGGAGAAACCGGCTGCATTACAAGTAGAAGTGAGTACCTCTGGGGTAAAGATGGTCAGTGTCTAAGATGTCCATGTGAACGTTAAGTGTAAGAAAGGAAGGCTTATTGCAAGGGTCGAAAACAGTGACACAATAGCACACTGCAACCTCTTCTCTTTGATCATGAAAATCTTTGAACGGGTGCATGTAGGTACCACCAAGATCTTAGCACATCTCAAGTGTACACTGCATAAGTTCAACTACATAAAGGTGCAATTCCCACCAATATACGTTTATGCTATCTGTGACTCGCTCGCTGTGTAACACTCAAGCCAACCTCAAGTCATACTATCAACAGACGAGGCTCTGCCGAACACTGTTGGTGTATTCATCAATTTCCCTTTTGGGTAACCTGACGTGTTTATACGTAGGTCACACTATAAGTATTGCGTAACTTAAAAAAACAACATGTTCAAACCAAAATATTATGTTTATTGCTTTTCAAAATACTCTCCTTTACATTTTAAACATTTTTTCTTGCGATCGAACCATTTTTTAAAACTGGAGGACCACGGATCTGAAGGCATGTTTTCTACGTGCTGATTGAACGCTATCACTGCCTTTTCGGAGTTGGTAAAAGTGAAATCTCTCATCAAATCTTTGATTTTGGGGAAAATACAGAAATCACAGGGTGCTAGGTCGGGGCTATGCGCAGGATGGGTGACGAGTTGTACTTTTTCGGAAGCTAAAAATTACTTTGTTTTGTTGGCCGTGTGTGAAGACGCGTTGTCATGATGTAGGAGAACGCGGCTTTTGGGTCGTCTTTCGCGAACTTTTACTAACACCCTGGGTTAACAAATGGTAGAATACCACTCAGCATTAAACACTCTTTTGATCTTCAAGTGGAATTGTACAGATGAGACCCGTAGCTGAGAAAAAAAACGCAATAATTTTTTTACCAACGTTTCTCGCCTGCCGCACTTTTGTTGGCTTGTTCTCAAAACACCCATTTACAAGATTGCTGTTTTTTTTCGGATTCAAAACAATAAATCCACGTTTCGTCTTCTGTGACAATGTCATAAACAGCATTAGAATGTCCGTGGTCGTACTTCAGTAGCATCTGTGAGCACCATTCCACGCGAGCCCGCTTCTGCTCCGCTGTCAGTTCATGAGAGATCCAACGACAACAAAGTTTCCGAACTTTCAATTCTTCGTGTAAAATTTTCTGGATTTGACTCATACCAATCCCCAATAGTCCTCGAATTGTCTCATAGGTCCGCGGGTTTTCTTCAATTAACCGCTTAACAGTAGCCACATTATTTTCGTTGACGGCAGTTGAAGGCCGCCCTTCACGAAATTCGTCATGTAAAGAAACTCGACCTCTCTCAATTCAGCAAACCATCGCCTCACGGTGCTCAAACAAGGTACTTCTCTCCCAAAAGCATTTTGAAGACGAGCGGCACAGTCTTGCTGAGAGAGAACTTTTAAAATCATAAAATTTCATCGCTCTAAAATCTTTTCGACTTAATTCCATTTTCGTTGCATACGTAGAACTTTGATTTTGATGTGTGATAAAAAACAATTGACAAATGATTTCCCGCCAATTGTTTTTTTTTTATTACTAAGAAGGTTGCAACGTTTAAAAAATTGACATTCGAAATTCAAATAGTTCCGATTAGTTAGAAGTGCAAAACTTTTAGTGTGCCCCATGTAAGTATATTATATTTATGTATGATACATTATTATTGTAAGAGATAAACTTGAACCTCCAACAACCAGAACTTCTCGCGTACTGCAAGCAGCAGGACATCGCGGTGATGGGGTACACACCTTTCGGCTCCTTACTCAAAGACAAAGACTCCAAGGCGTTCCCACCGCCGAGGGTTCACGACCACGCCCTGGTGGAGATCGCTACCAAGTACAAAAAGACTGTACCTCAAGTTGTACTCAGATATCTAGTAAGTGTCTGATTTTTTTGGTACCTATTGCAAATAGGTACAAGGTATTGGTATTACCGTTAACCTCCAGCTTAGGTAAAACTGCTGGTGCTAGAAGTCGGTTCTCGTTAGTAGTGTGGTGGCCGAGGATCGAACTTACGGCGTCGAAACGCCAGACCAGAGCCGCTAGTCTAGGGACACTTCAATATTGGTTTATTTTTTATTTAGAAGTATATTTCAGGTGGAACTAGGTGTTGTTCCCCTTCCTAAGTCTGTCACGAAGTCTCGCATTGAAGAGAATTTGAATGTTTTCGACTTTGAGCTTCAGAGCGAGGCCTGCTGAAGGGGTACGACAGAAACTTCAGAACTTTACCCTACGAGAAAATGAAGGCACATCCGTATTATCCATTTGAAAAGGAGTTAACGGTTTAATTGTAGGAAATTAGTTTTATTAAAACGTAATAGCATTGGATTTATTTCATTTCACAGAACTTTGTGTAATGAGCATGATGTAGTTGTTGAGGATGACTTCCGAGTTCCGAGTTCAAGTTTCGGAACCCTTATAGTTTTGTCATATCTGTCCTCGACTTTTCTCCTAAACGGTAAGTGCTAGAAACATGAAACTTTGCATGGATATGAGTAATTACTAAATTGAGGCTTGTCCCAAATTTCAAAAATTTATTAATTCTGTAGTTTTGAATCTATATAAGTAGTCACAAAAATGTATTATTTTGATTTAAAACAATGATTTACATGGTTTATTTTCCGATTTAAAAAATGTATTTAAAGAACAATGGCAGTCAGTTGCCCATACTAGCAATTATGTCTGACACAAAAGATGAGCGCACATAAACGAAAAATATGTCGAACAATTAAGCGTCACTTGTAGACTCCATAAGTGAAGTCATTTTCCACCGAGAAAGCCGGAAAATAAAGATACTTATTGTGTTTTGATATTGTAGGTTATGTTGACGTAATAGATAAAATAGCATAAGGTCGCGTAAAACAATATCAGAGTCCTTTGGACATGCAATAGTCACACGAGGAAATAAATCGGAGTCCATAAAACAGTCCAGAGTACGAATTATTGCATAAAAACAGAAAAAGCACACAAAACAATACCATCGACAAAAAAGCGCGGAGTATTCTGTGATCTGTCAAAGTGACAAGGTAGTGTCGCACGACATCATTGGCTGTCATTGGCTGACGCACGGGTCTCACCGTTATAACATTTAGATACTTGTAAAATCGCAAAATAAACAAATTACTTTGGCATATATAACATTTATGGGCGTTTTTAAATAATGCAACCTTAACGCTAACCTTAATAGCACGATGTAGAAATTATGAATATGATATGAAGCAAAAATTCGATGTCGTCGGTAGCGGTCATCGTAGCTCAGTTGGTCAGAGCAGTCCCCCTGTTAGGGAAAGGCCGTGGGTTCGAGTCCCGCCGATGACATCAGTTTTTGTGATCTATTATAATTTCTTTCTTAGTATTTTAAAATATTTATGCTCGTGACTGTACATTAACTTCTTGAAGCACTATAGTCCGACCACGGAACGTCGAAATCAATCGTTAACAGTGAATTTTGCCCCTACAATTGAGGACTTTTAGTATGTTCATCTACATCTCCTAAGATATAATTGTACCAAATCAAACAGGAATTATTTCTCCTGACTTTTGCTCTTTGCCTGGGTTACTATGCCATGGATTATCTCCTTTAAACTGTCACTAGATTGTGACTCTTGGATGGCATAGCTCTCTGTCTCTGATAGTGTCTTGTTGGCTTAAGGGTCCTGAAACCAAGCCATAAATTGCACAGGGATTAGATTTTTTAAATATCGACGTAGGAAAGCATATTTGCTGTAAGTAGACATATTGCAATTGTTCACCAGAGCCATAAAACTTTATTAATTTCGGAAAAAAATTAATTGTGTCTGACCTATCCATGATATTGCTACCATTTTTGGAACAAAGGTTTATTTAACTGTCAGTCACCATTTGCAATGTAAACTTTTATCCAAAATTACTATAAGTACGTGTTTGGCTAGTTACAGAAAACAGTTTTTTAAATCACATACCTTTAAAACGCTGTAACTAAGGAAGAAAAATGTACGCGTAGATGGAAATATTATCAATTTACAGGCGGTAAATATGTATGCAATGTGTATGCAGTAAATTTATTTATTTGGGTACTGCAATTCAAGATGTAAGATTAAATTTATAATTATATATATATTTTTTTTATTTTTTATTTTTATTTTATTAGGAAACTCAACAGCTTATTTACAAATGATACACTACAATTAGAGTAAATACATGAAATTGGTATCTTAAGCCAATTAACGAGTTCCACGACATTTGCAAGGACTCGAAAAACTGGTAGTAGATGATAAGCTGAACTAAACTAAACCATAATTAGGTAATAATTAGGTAATTAGGTAATACAAGGTATTGAATCGCTCTTATATAAACGCGACTCAATACCTTGTACTAATACATATTATGTATCTAGAAATGCAGTGGGTCAGTTGGTAATGTAATGTTTGGCTGAAATAAAATGTCGTAAATGTTAAAAAAAAATTATGGTCTTATAAATTGTTGAAACAAAATTTGAAACTCTAATTATACTGCCAGAACTTCGTTTCAAAATACAATGAATTAAAAAAGTATTTTTCTCTTGTATACAGGGTTACCTGGTAAGTCGTGCGAATCCCGTTCAGGGGTGGTAGTTCCCACCATTTCTGACAAATTTCACCTTGGACCCCTGACCCCCAACCTAACCCTTTTCAAGTTATAAGGCTTTGAAGATTTTTTTGAAAAAATGCCGATTGCCTGTCTATTGGCCTATCTTTTTCGTTTATTTTTGTTCTAATTTTTATTTTTATACGATTTTTGTGTAGCAGATTAGTTTCTTCTTCATTATGAAAAATAAAATTAGAGTTACCTCAACTAAATGGGTCGTAGATAGAAGATTGATGGTTATAGCATCAATAAAAAATCAGTACAAATCAAACTTCAACCAGCAATAGTAAAAAAAATCTGTGTCACCTAGGCTGCAGATACGCTTCAAAATATCTACGTTTCATTAGCTATTCAACAAGGTGTAACAAGCTAGGCTACTATTGAAGGTAAAACATAAAAAAATAAAATATACAAAATAAAAACTAAGGCCCTAAAACTAGTTAGGAACGCAAGAGTTCTAAGAGAAAAGCAAATAACAGTAGCTAGAACTTTTTTTTTTAAATGCTAAAAAGTCACACGTTTTTAAAATGCATTATGTGGTGTGAGCTTTTAAAGCAAATACGTGATGATTTGCTGTAAACAACAAAAACTAAAACTGTAGGTTTCCTAAACTTGCTGTAAGTAAGCGAAGGTAAAAATCACACGCCGCAGAAATGCTGTAAGTAGCGTTAAGTTTTTAAATGGGAAGAAGTAAGTATTTGTAAAGCAAAAAATGCAGGCTTTATTTTGCTGTAAGTACAAAATGTCTACAATGACTAGATTTTAGTCTACATACAGCATTTAGTCCTGCTAAAAATAATATAAGTAAGGGCGTTTTCAACGGCGTATGTAATTTTTTTTTCATCGTAGAGGCACAGGACCCGGGTCATACGATGCGGCTTTTTTTCTGATTCTAATGGTAGTAAAAAGTCACTTTAGGTATTTTGTCTACTTAGAGCAAATATGCTTTCCTACGTCGATATGGTATTGACTTATGTCTGATTGTGTGATTTTATAAAGTAATAAAAGTTGTGAACAATAACATAAATATTAAATATAATTAATGACGTATTACCTATAATATACATAATTTGTATTGAATATACATTAGTTAAATAATTAGTACTATTATATATACGAGTACTTACCGGATTAAGCAAAGTAAGATGTGTTTACATACTTATCTCAAAATCCCAATGATGTTATCGGATTGCAAAGAGTTTCAGTAAGCTCCTTACTAGGACCAATGTCCAAAGCGGCACTGTTAGGATCTTATCAAATTTTGCTAGACTAGGCCACCTACAAAACTCGCAAGTTTCAGTCGCCTGCGATGTGTTCCCCACTTTATCACACTATGGTTCCGCAGGGTGAAGCCATGGAGTGCTTAGTATTAGATCTCTATAAAACGTGATTGACATAACTCTAGTGGAGCCCCGCGGCCCTGGTGACCTAAGGCTATTTGATCTGCTTCTTTTGAATAATCTTTTACTGATGATGCCTTTGCAATGTAACAAGCTAAAATCAACCCAGCCTTAGGAAACAAAGATTCCTATTAGGAAGCCTGGAATGTGTACTTAAACGGAGTTAAGGGTCCCATCATCATCTCCAGGGCCCATAACTATTCCACCTGCAGGCGGTGCACCTACTGATGGACAAGTATCCTACCAACACTCTCGCTCTAACTAATTTTTACTGATTACTTCACTCGTTTCATTCATTCCTGCTTATTCTCTAGGTAAATAGGCTTATTCCCCCTCATCATCACAGTAGGCGGTGGTTAGCGACAATAGGGAATAAGCCTAACTCTCCTAAGTGAACGGTCAACAAAAACGGTCGTGTTCACGGGCAAATATATAACTTCTAGTGTCATCAACTCCTTAACAGGTCTCCCCAATAAAACACAGTTGGGTATCCGCCAACAAGCCTACAGACATACATACTTAGTAAACATTTAGTGCAAAGTTTTAACTTTGGTAACAAACACTTCAATTTATTTGTTTGTACCCACAGATGAAAATGTGTAAAGGTATAGAGTGCCGCGGCCTCTCCGCCATGATTACAAATAAATTGGTAAGCACGTAGTAAAGGAGCTGAACAATTTCAAATAGTTGCTAGACCTTATAGGGACCTATGACCTGCGAGCGACTACTAGTGGTCCCTAATACAACCTCTGGGTCACGTCAACTATTTGTGTCAGAGTTTGAGTGTTTTACTATGTATATATAAATATACATAGTTATAAAACAAATTCCTCCGCCGCGCTGTTCGCGATAATGTCAAAAACTACTGCATCGATCTCCATGCTGCTTTTACTAATGGATAGAGTGATTCTTGAGGAAGGCTTTGGTATATAATAGGCCACGGGCGAGGCCGTGGGCGTCCGTTAGTTAAGTATAAAATAAACAAGTATTTAAACATTTATAAAAGTATCACTTCTTAGCAAAACTTAGTTTGTAAGCTAACTAATTTTCATAACATATTTCGTACATTTATAGACAAAAGTGAGAATTCCTCGTATTACATTAAATGACGGCAAGCAGATGCCAGCTTTCGCATTGGGAACATGGCTTGGTCTTGATGCACAGGTATTCCTCATTGAGATTTACACTCATAAGCAAAGACGTTAAGGATCACCATCTAGTGATGAACGTACACTATACGAGACAAACGCGCTAAACAACTTTTTAGAATTCTGTAACTATTATAAATCTTTTTCTAGACTCGCACGATTCGACGTGGATAGCTGTGCGAGATTACGTTCCATATTTTTTTTTTTTTATATTTGGTTCGCCAAATTGACGCCGCCCGCCTGGTGTTAAGTCGTGACGACGTCTAGCGATTGTGGGCCACTCTCACAGCACACATTACTATTGAGAGTGGCCCTCAACTTGACGACCTACTGATGTGCCTCTTCACGCTCCGCTTAAAGAACCCAGGATTATATGTGGGAGGAAACACGTGCACAGGCAGGGCGTTCCAGGCCACTATCGTTCGGCAGAGAAACGAACGTTTAAAACGTTCGGTTCTCGCGAACATGCTATCCACTGTGTGTGGGTGGCATCTCTGCCTGGCACGAGTCGTTCGGGATCGGAAGGAAGAGGGTGGGATCAGATTGAAGAGCTCTTCAGAACACTCGCCGTGGTACATACGGTAGAATGCGGCCAAGGAAGCTATTGTTCGGCGCTGAACTAGCGGCTCAAGGCTTCCCGTTACCTCCGGACAATCTATAATACGGATAGCCCGTCGCTGCATAGCGTCGAGAGCGTCCAGCAGATACTTCGCGGAGCCGTCCCAGAGGTGAGAGCAGTATTCGACGCAGGGTCTAATCTGCGTCTTGTACAGCAGACACCTCTGGTCCGGTGTAAAGAATCTCTTTACCTTATTCAGTATTCCTAGTTTCCGCGAAGCTAGCCCTATACATCTTTCGATGTAGTTTTTATTATTGAGCTCTCGACGAACGTCTATGCCAAGGATATCAAGGTTGTCCTTCATTGGTAATAATGCATTCTGAAGAGAGGGTAGGGGAAGGAAAGGGGATTTCTTCGCAGTAAATGCACACGCCTGTGTTTTGCGGGCATTGAACTCGACCAGGTTCTCGGTACCCCATTGAGAGATACTGTCGAGGTTACGGTAGAGATCAGCCACGAGTCGTCGTCTCTCCTCCTCAATCTCAGATCGCCCCGCCGTCGGACGAACCGAGTAACTCCCGTGCAGTGTGCTGTCATCTGCATAGCAATGAATGTTCCCGAGGTATAGCATATCATTGA
This sequence comes from Nudaria mundana, assembly GCA_963556515.1. Taxonomy (NCBI): domain Eukaryota; kingdom Metazoa; phylum Arthropoda; class Insecta; order Lepidoptera; family Erebidae; genus Nudaria; species Nudaria mundana. The sequence continues at coordinate 10,714,979 of OY748315.1, forward strand.
TATGCAGAAGAAAGAGAGTTGGTGATAGTACGGACCCCTGCGGTACCCCGGCATTCACTTGCAAGAAGCGAGAAGCCTGGCCATCGCAGAGGACCCGCACTCGGCGCTCGTTTAAAAAGCTGGCAATCCAGCTGCACAGTTGAGGAGGTAGACCATATGCCGGAAGCTTGGAAAGGAGCGAAGCATGCCAGACCCTATCGAAGGCTTTGGCGATGTCCAGGCTAATAGCCAAGGACTCGCCGTGCCTTTCCATAGCCCCACCCCAGACATGCGTTACGAATGCCAGAAGATCACCCGTTGATCGCTTTGGCCTGAAGCCGTATTGTCGATCATTGATTAGCGAGTGATCCACTAGGAATTGCATGAGCTGCTTATTTATAAGGAGCTCAAGCACCTTGCAAATGACTGAGGTGACAGCTATGGGTCGATAGTTGCCTGGATCGGACCGATCCCCTTTCTTGGGGATCGGTCGTGGGATCCCCTTTCTTGGGGGGGGTACGTTCGCCTCCTTCCAGACCTCCGGCACGAGCCCTGAAGAGTATGACAGGCGGTACAGACGCGTTAATACTGGAGACAACTCAGCTGCACATTTTCGTAGCACCACCGCCGGAATGCCGTCAGGGCCACTGGCTTTCCGCGTGTCGAGTGACCGCAGCACTGCCCGTACATCACATTGCCTGATAACAATATCAGGCATTGTGTGGCCACAGTTGGCGATGGGGGGGGCTGCAGGCCACGGTCGTCGACCCGGGAATTAGCCGCAAAGAGGTCTGCGAGCATATCCGCTTTCTTTTGGGCTTTGTGAGCCAGTGTTCCATCTGGGTAACGCAGCGGTGGCAGCGAGGGCTGACAAAAGTTAGATTGCACGGCTTTGGCCAGTTGCCAGAATCCACGGCTGCTCGTGGGATGGGAAGTGAGCTCCTGACCAAGCCGCGCGACGCGCTGGGCATCCGCTCTCTTAAAGGCCCTCTTACTCGACTTTGTGGCCCGGTTGTACGCTGCTTTGAGGTTGCCCACGTTTGCCACGCCAGTGTCGCGCACAGCCCGGGCCCTGATCCAGGCGCGATATGCCGACTGTTTTTGTCGAACAGCTTTGGCACAATCTCGCCCGAACCAGGGACGGGCTCTGCGGATACTGGCGACATCAGTGAAAGGGATGTAATAATCCATCCCTAAACTGATCTCGCCAGCAATAGCAGAAGCACTATCCGAAGGAGCCTTTCCTACAAAGCAGCGCTGGCTCCAGGGGACGGACGCATAATAATCGCGTAGACCGTCCCAATCCGCTGACGAGTAGTGACATAGTCGTCGTGACGTTTGTACAGGACGTGCAGGAGGTGACACCTTCATGCCAGCGTGAACAACACAGTGGTCGGAACTACCCAGTGGGGCTCCAACCGAAACACTGTACTGGGCTGGGCGACTCGTCAGCAGTAGATCCAGCAGAGCGGGCGCGTGATCTGACCTGTCTGGTATCCGGGTGATCCCGCATACCATCTGGGTCAGACCGTGGGAGAGAGCGAACGCATGGGCGGCTCAACCCGCATGATCAGTCTTGAGGGACCCCAGCCATTCAATGTGATGGCCATTGAAGTCCCCCAGAAATACTAGGTCAGCGTTCGGGAACCGCACCTGCGCTTCATCAGCCGTCTCGCTGAGGTACTGGAAGAGCTTTGTTGTCTCAGAATCCCCTGTGTGGGATCGGTAGACGCACACGTAGATCTGGCTCATAGAGCCATAGTCTACGTGCAGCCAAAGGACGGAATTGGAGGGGTTCTCTAGGCAGCGCAACCGGCGGCAGCAAACATCCGCCCTAACGAACACGCACACCCCGGCTTTGTCTCGAAATTGTTCCTCGATGACATAGCCGGGGTAACACAGGTAAGACGTGTCGTCAGGGCGGCGTATTTGTGTCTCCGTGAGGAACATCACAGCGGGCCGTGCCGTCTCAAGGTGGTGGTGGACGGTATCGAGGTTCGCATGGAGTCCACGGACGTTAGTGAACTCCACCTCGAAATGTGAAGTTGTGGGGTTTCCTAGGGCCGCTGTGTAACGTTTATTTCTTTTTTGTTGCACTGCCATTGTAGATTCTGAAGAAGAAGCGTGAAGACAGGGCGACATTTGGTGCAGCAGTAAGTGACAAAGCGCAGGGGCTAGCTTTGTCTAGAACCGTGTGGTTAGGTCGGAGCCGACTCGCCGGACGGAAGGGCTCCCAAACCCCCCTGATGCAAGGCCGCCGCTACCCCACACCGGTTACCACCCGGAGCGGCGATCCCACATCAGGATTATGCGCAACATGTGGGGCAGCCTCCTGGGGTGGTTGGCCCCAGGCGGGCCCCATGACTGTGTTGCGGGCGGCCGCGGCAACGCCGTTGCTAAGGGTCTCCCTGGCCGGCGAATCGACCCACACCACCCACACTAGACTCCGTTTCGCCCCCACTGGTCCCATGCCTGCTGCACCATACATCGCCCCGGGCCCGGCGGTGCAGCTGCTGAACCCCTAACGCAACCCAGCCTGGGCTGGGTTACTTGGGGGGCTTTAGCACAGCTGCACGGTGGTACCCCCCCGGACCAACACTGTTGTACCACCTGGTACCCACGTAGGGGCCGAAGCCACTCCATAGGTACCGTAAATTAACGAGCCTCGTCCGTTTATCAGCAGGTGCGCCACTAGCAGGTGAGGTCGCTGGGGCCCTAAAGATGTTGGTAGAGCCCCTTTGCACCCAAAAATTTTATTTATACAGTATTCTAGACTTCCTTTCGTTCGGCGTTTTTGGCTCTAACAAGCGTGCGTTGATCATGACTCTCTGGGACTCAATCATCCCCTGCACGTAATACACCTGATCACTGGTGGATAATTATATCTACGGTTACTGGTGACGGCATTAGTACTGCAAAAAATATATAGCAGAAGTTAAGGTGTTTTAAAACATTCTTCCGAATTTTCTAACCGTTTGTTCCGTTTCCTAACCGCTTTGCTGTGTGTTTAATTAGTTTTTAGACATTATACCGTTCTGCTGAGTTTGCTTACCATCGTAATTTTAACTTGAATCAGAAAAATCGTTTGAAGCCCAACAGCAATGAGGTTGAGAAGGCAGTGCTATGGGCAGTGGAAGCTGGTTATTCACACATCGACACAGCCTACATATACGGCATAGAGGACCAGATCGGACGTGCGCTGAAGCAGAAATTCAATAACAATAAATTGAAAAGAGAAGAAGTATTTGTGACCACCAAAGTATAAACTTCTATAAATGGTATTTGTAGTATGCTTAGCAAATCTTAAATAAATAATTTCTTAATTTTTCAGCTGTTCAATGATTCCCACGCTAAAGAAGCTGTGGTACCAACTCTAAAGCGCTCACTGCAGTACCTGAGCTTCAACTACGTTGACTTGTATCTGATACATTGGCCTATGGGGTGTCATGTGAGTAATTAACTCTTACTACTGACTTAATGCCACTAGCACACTTACAGGAAATAATAGGCATAGCAGCATAGATAGAATTAATACAGAAAGTATCAAACACGACACTAAAGATTGGTTCCTCTTGAAACTATTTACCCATTTATTCACGCGGTTTTCAAAGGCTAACGCCATTTGAGGAAGCTTTGGTGTGCATTTGTGGCCAGAGCCTCGTCTTTCTCCCAGCAGTTGTACTACTTCTGTGTCTGGGTGCCGGAGTTCTGACTCGATGGCGGCGTCCCACCCAGGACTCTACCCAAGACCACTGATCGATATACTCCTTCTTACTTTCTGAACGGTACCTAAACTATACACAAGAGGGACTCACGACTTAATCCCCGAAGAGGTAGACAGGGGCGTATATTACGCCCACATTTCGGCAGTCTCTTTGTTGGTCCAACGCCGTATTCAGGTACGTTGAATACTGGATTGCTAGAACCTTGTGCTACTCACTAGGTGCATCCCACGCGGTAAAGTTGACGTTGGTCTCTTGAGCACCCTACACAATGTCATTCATTCCCAATAGTCAGACGGCACTTTCGATCTAACGGACTACGTAGAGACCTGGCAAGGAATGATGGAGGCGAAAAAACAGGGGCTCACCAAGTCTATCGGCTTATCTAACTTTAACCAGGAGCAAATCGCGAGGCTGCTGCAACAGGGACTAGAGAAACCGGCTGCGTTACAAGTAGAAGTGAGTACCTATGGGGTAAAGATGGTCAGGATCAGGGTCAATGGCAGTCATACACGTAACGGTACACTTGCGCAAACCTAGTACTAATTAGACTTAAGCACAAACCCATTTTGTGCTAGGTTTGCGCAAGTGTACCCGGTCCCCGAAAACGGCAATATTACGTGGGGTTAACGAAGTCACTGGCGAAGCGTGAGCGTAATATTCGCCTCTGTCTTCTCCTTCGGGGATAAAGATGTAATTTGTGTCTGTTTGTCTGACTCTATAAAATGGAATCTTTGAACTGGTGTTTATAGGTTCCACCAAGATCTAACCCTCAAGGGCTCAAGCCAAAAACCCTCTCATATAAGTATATAGTTTATACTTTTAAGTGTTATGCGTACAATAAGAAGTGACGGGGACAGCAGCCGCGTTTTCGCGGAGTATGGCCCTATACGGGGCTTCCGTATTGGCGGCGAGACTGACGTCCAAAAAAGTGTCTATTTTAAACAGACCGTTGAAGACCTTGACCGTCAGGATAATAACGGGGTACCGTACAAACTCCCTAGAGGCTGCATGTCTCTTAGCTGAGACCCCTCCATTGGACCTGGAAGCGAGAGCCGCTGGAACGGGACCACAGGCCTGCGTCTCGAGAAATCGAGGCTCAGTGGTTCCAACTGCGCTAGGTTCTCATGGAGACATGGAAGCTTGAGCAACCAAGGTGGGGAACCACCACTATCGCGGCGGTGATACCGATCATGGACGAGTAGCTGCAAGGGCGGCACGGTGACCTCATGTATCGAGCGTAGCAAATCATTACTGGGAATGGATTATGCTTCGGTAAATATCTGTAGTTACCGCATCCATCGTGAGGTCACACCCCAGTGCGAGGCCTCCGGCGAATACATGAAAGACACTCCACATTTATTATGCTACTAGCTGTTGCCTGCAGCTCCGCCTGCGTGTTATAGTTTTCTTGATCACCAATTACTGATTTATTAAGTACTAGAGGTCGCCCGCGACTTCGTCCGCGTGGTAATTTGGATTTTTTCCCGTTCCCGTCGCGCCGCATCATATTTTGAACAATTCACACAATATCTTTATCAATTGTAGCCTATGTGTAATTCTGATGTATAAGCTATATTATTGTAAAGTTTCATTAAAATCCATTCAGTAGTTTTTACGTGAAAGAGTAACAAACATCCATCCATCCATACATACTTACATACATACTTACTTACATACTTACATCCTCACAAACTTTCGCGTTTATAATATTAGTAGGATAGCTGTTGCCCGCAGCTCTGCCTGCGTGATACTTTAGATCGACATAACTTTTTTATTTGTGAACCGATTGAAATAAAACAAACCTTAAATGTTAAGTTGAATAAACCACAACGCATTACTAAAAACCGCATTCAAATCGGTTAAGCCGTTTCTGAGATTAGCGTGTTCAAACATTCAGACAAACATATACACAGACAAACAGACAAAAATTCTAAAAACCGTTTCTTTGGGTACTATTGCGTTCATAAAGCCCCCCTACAACAGTTTCTCTATTATATCTTCCATGTACAGACATCGACCACTTACAATTTTATTATATGTATTGATTGATTGTGGTAAGATGTCGATATTATGCACTGTCCAAATCCGCGCTACTTTGGTGTAACCATGGACAGCCTGCACTGCTTCAACACGAAGCTAAAAATAGGGACCAGGAACAACCTGCTGAGGCGTCTCGCTTCGGCTTCTTGGGGTGCGTCTCCTCACGTTCTCCGTACAACCGGACTTTCCTTGTCCTTCTCCGTGGGAGAGTAAGCTTGCCCAGTGTGGCACCCTTCCGCCCACGCAAAGGAAGTCAATGTGGCCTTAAATGACACGTGTAGGATAATTACGGGCTGCCTCAAACCTACGCCACTTAATCTTATATATCCTCTGGCAGGCATAACCCCTCCGGAAATTCGACGGGACATAGCTTGTGCAGTGGAGAAAGACAGGTAACAAACAGATTCCTGACACCTACTGCACAACCACATAATGCCTCCCGTTCGTTTAAAATGTCGCCGAAGCTTCTTGAGGACGACTTCTGCCACAAACAGCATCCCGCGGCGGGCAAGAGAGCAAACGTAGGCCGAAAAACACCCAGTTCTGCCGGAACTGGATGTTTTTCGGCCTTGGTTGTGTTTCGGTGTGGTTTTATCACACCGAAAGAAAACCTGCCGCCTGGACATCCTCTCCACTGGCCAACTTGGAAGTCATTGAATCGTCTGCGGACACAAGTTGGCCGTTGTAAGGAAAACATGGCAAAGTGGGGCTATATTGACCAGTCGCGAGTGTCCCGTGGTTGCGGTGCACCATACCAGTCCATGTAGTACTTGCTCTTTTGCCCACTATGCCCTTCCACCTGCACTGTCGAGGACTAATGCGTAATGTAAAATCTAGCAGGAAAGATGATTGTTAGCCATTGACTCGAAGAAGAAGAAGAAGACGCGTAGGGCATACATACCCTCTCACTGGAGACCATGATTCGTGCCTTGGTCTTCAGCGGGAGAAGGTGACCGTGTCCTTCTGCGAGTAGGCAATGCTCGCGAAGGAGGCTGAGGCTGAGTTCCGAAGTCGGCAGCCAGGGTGCCAGGTAGATTCATCTACGCACAATACCATCGACCTCCATGATCGGGACCTGAGGACGGCGGGTAGCTAGCCTAGAACCAAGCTAGAATTTTGTCTGATACTATTTTGTCGTAACAGATAAACTTGAACATCCAACAACCAAAACTCCTCGCGTACTGCAAGCAGCAGAACATAGCTGTGATGGGGTACACACCTTTCGGGTCCTTACTCAAAGACAAAAACTCCAAGGCGTTTCCACCGCCGAGGATTGACGACCACGCCCTGGTGAAGATCGCTACCAAGTACGAAAAGACTGTACCTCAAGTTGTACTCAGATATCTGGTAAGTACGTGGTATTTTTTATGTTTTTTTCAAGAATATCTCATGTAGCTCTTACAAATACCAGTTAAGATTATTCCCTTTAACCCCTTCTGCTAAGCTAAAAGTGGTGTTAGGAGTGGGCGCACGTCAGTAGTTTCTGGCCGGGGTCAAACTCACGTCGTCGAACCGCTAAGCAACTAGGCTACTCTCACTAGACTATGGATGCTTCAATTGGTCTGTTTAATCTATATTATAAGTATGTTTCAGGTGGAACTAGGTGTGGTTCCCCTTCCTATGTCCCTCATGAAGTCTCAAATAGAAGAGAATGTGCACGTGTTCGACTTTGAGCTAATACCTTCAGAGCGGGACCTGCTCAAAGGGTACGACAGGAACTTCAGAACATTACCCTACCTGCACATGTATGAGCATCCATATTATCCATTTGAAAAGCATTAAAAAATATGGAAATATCTGAAATTAGTTTTATTAATGCTAACACTAAACACGCTTGCCTATACCTTCGGGGATATAGGCGTCATGATTAAGTCGTTGACTTATTATTATTGCAGATTGCAGTCTATACGATATAATTGGTATAAATACAGTCCGCAGTTATTAAAAATGGTTATTTCAAGAATCGTTATGAATATCTTATTGGCAAGTGCTGTTTTAGATTCAGTTTGAAGTCGGTAGTTTGTTGAAGTTGGATGGTACAACCTGAGACTGCTACCTAAAATGTACTACAATCGGGTCAATGTTGTTTTCTGTTGCTACATTGCTGTATTGGGTATATAACCTGTATAAATAAATTTTATAAGATCTGTAAATATTTGTAATATAGGTGAACCCAGTTTTTTTTCTTTTTGTTTATTGCCCGTAGAAATTATTTGTACACACACAATTGTATAATGGGGTGAGAAAAGGCCACAACGTCTTCAAATATATCACCTGCAAATTTAATATGCAAATATTATATTTGCATATTACGAGTATATTGCCTAAAGTATATTAGCCCTGTTGCCGTTATTCGTTATTCAGGTAAGGGTCGACCTAGGCGAACGTACTTCGATCAAATCGGAGATGTTTTGACCAAAGGCCAGTTCAAGAGCACCCAGAACCGGAGAGCGTGCATGAAGATAGTTATGAAAGTGGAAGAAGCGAAAGAAGTATGCCAGGACCGTAGAAAGTGGAATTCCATAGTCTCTGCCTACCCCTATGGGAAAGAGGCGTGACCATATGTATGTATGTATGCCGTTATTCGGAAACAGCAATAGGCTCGCCCCTTATTACGTGTGACTAATATATGTATAGTGATTGGCGAAAGGTGCAATGAACTCCTCTGCCTAGCTGCTCAAAATGTTACACCACCACTAAATAGTTAATCACCAACAGTGTTATTGTTTACAACTAACTTCTGACATTAGTAAAATAAGACAACAGATTGAACATTCCGAACTTATACCACAGAGTATGTAAATTGTAATACCACAGAGCAGCACTACACACTACACAGAGCTAGTACTACGTATTGGTATTACTCACTGCGTTCCAGTATCTGTATCTTATTATTTGTAACATAATACGTAGATACTCTGTGTAACTGTTATTGTACTTACTTTCTATGTTACCCAACGATATTGCGTTTGTTATTTGGTGTAGGTACATTTAATTATAGTTTTCTTTTATCTGTATGTTCAAAGTGATCTAGTAGGTGCCTTTCCTGGTAGCTTATTAATAGTTACATATAATTAAGCTATTTTAAAGGTGCCTACTATATTTTGGCACGCAGCTGGCAGATGGAATGTATACAGTGGTAATTTTTAATTTTTATTTTTATTTTATTTTGGATCAAATTATTTTTATTTTGATCAGCTATACATACAATTTATATATACCTAATTTTTAACATATACGTACATAATGCACGATTCTGATAGTAGTAGTGACAGTTTTCACACTGCAAGCAGCCTCAATGACAGTTTTACTAGCTTGCCATCACTTGCGGATACGCTCCAGTCGGTGTTCTCGGATGTCCCCAAGAATTTTAACGTAGTCCACTTTAACGCTCAAAGTATTCCTGCTCACTTCCAGGATATGCTGTCGACGTTTGATTGTAAGAATATTCATGCCATTCTGGTGTCAGAATCTTGGCTAAAACCTTGTCTGTCTTCTTCCTCCTACGCCCTGCCAGGTTACCAGCTTATTAGGAATGATCGTACTCGGAAAGACCGAGATGGTTATGGAGGTGTTGCTATATACTTGCGCTCGTATATCCCATACAGTATTGTCTGCATGTCGCCGCAGCCACCGCCTTCTGACTCTGGTGAATACATTATTTTAGAGGTGGAACTAAACCATGCTAAAGTTTTACTTGGAGTATACTATTCCCCATCTAGAACAGTAAACTATTTTTCCACATTTGAAAATATTTTAGAATCTCTAGTTCCATCCTACAGCCAAACAATCCTTATGGGCGATCTAAACACGTGTCTCCTTCTAAACAATTCCCGTTCTTCCTCTCTCAAGAACATCACAGAATCTTGCAACCTTTCTATCCTACCTCTTACTGTCACTCACCACTTTCCTAACTGTGTTCCTAGCCTTATTGATCTTATCTTTGTTTCTTCGCTTCATCACGTGGCTAAGTATGGTCAGCACGCAGCTGATGAATTTTCTTACCACGACCTACTCTACCTTTCATACCGGATCCGGCCACCTAAGTGTCGACATAAAATAGTAATACAGCGCAACTTCAGCGGTATTGACCCACTCAGGCTCCGTCAAGATGCTAGCATGATAGACTGGACACCTCTCTTTGCCTCAAGCTGTATTGATAACAAAGTAGATACTCTAGCTGAAAAAATAATACAACTTTATGACATACATGCTCCTTTCCGGGCTATCAAAGTGAAGCATATGCCCTCACCGTGGCTTACTCGAGAAATCAAAGACCTAATTGCAAAAAAAGCTGCAGCTAAAACTAGGTATAAGTTTCGTACTACGCAAACAAATTGGGACAGGTATGTGGATCTTAGAAATCATTGCAATAAGGTGTGTAGGACAGCACAACGCCAATACATTCACGCATCTGTTGATAACCGAGACTCGGCGAAAGTCTGGAAGTTTCTAAACACATTAGGAGTTGGAAAGTCAAATCAAAGTATAATTCCAAAAGACTTAGATTTAAATTCGCTTAATTCACATTTCTCATCTTCTCCTGCCTTAAATGGGGTCAATAAAACTAGCACTTTGCAATTTCTTTCAGCAATCCCAACTCCTAGTTATTCACCGTTCGCTTTCAACCAATTGTCCGCTTGTGATGTTAAGAAGAGCATACTGGCAATTACTTCAAAGGCTATTGGCAACGACTGTGTCAGTAGGAATATGATCACTCCTATCCTAGATGAAATCCTTCCCGTCCTGTGTGATATCCTTAACTATTCGCTAACCAGTGGAATTTTCCCATCTGCCTGGAAAGATGCACAGATCATACCGCTACCTAAAAAACCCAAACCCTCCTCGTTTACTGATTACCGTCCTATAGCCATTCTCCCATTCCTATCCAAAGTCCTTGAGAGAAATGTGCATGCTCAACTAAGTTCATTCCTCAACAAAATTCACTCCTCAACTCATTCCAATCTCAATCCAGGACACAGTACCTCCACAGCGCTAGTCAACATCACTGAGGATGTTAGACTGGGCATGGATGGTGGAAAACTCACTCTCCTCGCCTTACTTGAATTCAGTAATGCCTTTAACTCTGTTGATTTTGACATTCTGCTTGATATGCTTAGCTCTATTAACATATCTCCAACGGCTATTGCATGGTTTCGTAGTTACTTGTTTGGTCGCCGGCAGCGTATTCGCGCCGAAGATTCTTATTCTTCATGGTGCGGGACGACCGCTGGTGTACCACAAGGTGGCGTTTTATCTCCTTTACTCTTCGCAATTTTTATAAATTCCATCATCGATAAACTAAATTCATCCTACCACCTTTACGCCGATGATTTACAGATTTACTCACAAGCTCCTTTGAGTCAATTGACAGAGGCTTTTTAGTAAAATAAATATGGACCTGGACCGGATTTCTGAGTGGAGCTTGAATTATGGTCTTACTGTGCACCCAAATAAGACACAAATAATTCTAATTGGCAGTCAACGGTTGGTTGCAAAAGTTCATAGCTCAAACCATAAATTCGTTTAGGACTCAGGTAAAGGACCACTATTTGTCATCTTTAGCTCCATAAGTTTATTTTGTTTACTGTATTATGTATAAATATTTTGTTTTTGTTATGAACCTATTTTAACTGCTGTATTACACCATCACCCACAAGTGAACATCATTTCAGTCCATCCAAAGGTTGCCTGGAAGAGATCGCTGTATGCGATAAGGCCGCCCATTGTACATAACAATTTCTGGGATCTATTATTTATTCTTATTTTTGTAATTTTGGTGTACAATAAAGAGTTTTCTATCTATCTATCTAAATTGTATCTCTGCAGATCAAGCGTAATATTTATATCGGTAAAATATTGTGTTCCCACATTACTTTTTGGCTGCGACATGCTACTGCACGCTACCGTTTAACATCGTTCGGGAGGATGACGGTTCACAAAATGTGCGGTCACATAATACACGAACTCAGCAATTGACGAGAAGGCAGCTCCTGAAGCTCAACCAACTGGTGAAGCAAGCCCACAGCAAGCGAAGCCAACCGCGATCCAATTGGAGGAAGGCAGTGATGAAGGCTATTCAAGAACCGCAATAAATCTATATTAAACAAAGCCATTTTTCTGTTCATTCTTTGTTTGTTTTACTTAGTCGGTGATATACGTACTTTGCCTCCCCGCTTTGAGGGGCAGCAGGAAGGCTTCATGTGGGACTTCCGGTCTTAGCATGTTAAACGGACCGGACTCCTAAAACTTATCCACGGTGTTTCTCCTTTGCCTTAGCCGGGCCCTTGGATTGGCAAAATCTGCTAAGCGATGGCGAACAACGGCGAGAAATAGGTGAATAAATCGTTATAATAACACGAAGGACATGCAGCCATTAGCTTAAGCAGCAATATAGTATAGAGCATAATCTCCGAGAAACAGGGACGTTTTAAGATGCGTACGTTTTGCTATCGTTTAGAGATTTGTCACTTTTACATTTAGACTAGAACCATAACCCTTAATAGAACACATTTTTGTTTTTCATCAGTACTTAGTGCAAATAAAAATGACTTGGCTTCCGGGTCCCGGCGTTTTAACATCTAAAATTATACCAGAAATTAAGACATCCTGAATTAAATTAGTAAACGAAGTAATGACTTACGACTTTTGGAAATACAAACTAAAGTTGCAGACTATGCAGCCATTTTGTTGAACACAAAAGTGCGAAATAAAAATGATCGAAGAAAGAAGAAGAAAGAAAGAAAATATGTTTAATTCGCAAACACAGATAAGGCGATTATAAGCATCTTACACAACTAAACATATAAACATAGAAAATAAAAGTAAAAAAACCGTCGGTTGTATGCCAGTACGCGCCACATCTGCGTGGAATTTGGTCTCCTCTCAGCTTATGCTGACGTGGGCAGACCCACATTTGCCAGCGCTGGTTTTCAGAGGAGGCCAGCAACACTGAAAATGATATGAATGATAGGCTTTAATACTTATAGTAAATTAAGTGCCACTTGTACAAATGAAACCAATTGGTACTTGATGCATTTTGATTCTTTTTTTTTTTTTAATCCGTCTAACGTCCGTTGCCGGGCGTCTCTGGTTACAAGCAGGTATTTCCAGTGGCGCCCGGCAGACTTTGGCCACCTCTGTGGTCTATGCGGGGGCATGGTCGTGATGAGAATCCCGCGTCGTTGGGGTAGAGTTTTATCCCGCGTCAGTGAGTGAATCTGGTTGTGTGCTATGGGGCAAAGGCCCCGCAGCACGCAACCCTTCTTTTTTTCTTTCTTTAGCCTGCTTCTGTAAGGACGTCGGGTGGCGATCCCGCCGTCCTCAGGTCCCGATCATGGAGGTCGATGGTCTTGGGCGTAGATGAGTCTGCGACGCCCTCGCCGCTGACTACGGAACTCGGCGGGGAGGGTACGCTCCCTCTCCCTCTCGGCCGCCTCCTTCGCGAGCATGACTTGCTCGCAGAAGGACACGGCCGCCTTCCACCTACTCCCGCTGGAGACCATGGCTTGGAGCATGGTCTCCAGCGAGAGGGTATCCACGCCCAGACCCACTACGAGGTCCCGGCGCTAACTTGCCCACGCTGAGCACTCCACCAACGTGTGGAGTGCAGTGTCGTCGTCGGAAACCTCGCAGTGTTGACACCGGGGTGTGACCTCACGATGGATGCGAAACAGATAGCTACCGAAGCATCCATGCCCGGTAACGATCTGCGTCGCACGATACGTGAGGTCACCATGCTGCCTCTGCAGCCAATCGTCCATGATCGGTCTCACCGCCGCAATGATGGTCGTACCCCACCTGGGTTGCTCAAGTCGCACCGTCCATGACTTCATGAGATTCTGGTGGAGTTTGGACCGCTGGTCCTTGATTTCTCGAGACTTAGGCCTGTGGTCCCGCTCCAGCGCCATTGGAACAATGACGCAAGGGCTCTCGCTTCCAGGTCCCATGGAGGGGTCCCGGCTATTAGACATGCAGCCTCTCCGGAGATCGTGCGGTACCCTCTTATTGTTTTGACGGCCAAGGTCCTCAACGGTCTATTAAGGAGCGTTGCGTTGTTGGCCGTCAACCGCGCCGCCAATAAAGGGAGCCACGTATAGGGCCACACTCCGCACGATCCCCAGGTACAGTCTCCTGCAGGAAGCGTTGGGTCCCTTTAGGTTGGGCATGAGTCGCGACAGCGCGACTGATGCCCCCGTCACTTTAGGGACCAAACTTCGGAAATGTGGTCCGAAGTTCCATCGGCTATCAAGTACGATCCCTAGGTACTTCATCGAGGGCTTGATACCGATGCTAACGCCTCCCACATTTATGCTGGAACCTTCAGGTGGACCGTTCCGAGGTCTGTGAAAGCGCAGAACCTCGGACTTGTGCAAGGCCACCTCCAGTCCCAGCCGCCGTATCCGACCCACGACTTGAGCAACACCCGTCGTGACCTTGAGTGCTGCCTCCTGGTACGTTGCACCCCGCGCCGTGACGAGGGTATTGTCGGTGTAGCACGTTACGCCGACGCCCTCAGGCAACGCACCCCGCGGCACCCAGTCGTAGCCGATGTTCTACAGAAGCGTAGTTATCCCTAGACTCTATAACTCCTGAATTAAGAAAGTTATGTAAGCCGATTTTCCTTCAAAGTTCATTACTACGACTACTATCTTGAATGTTTTGAGCTAACCGTTAAGCTTTTAGAGGGGGATAAATGAAACTATTCTATGCCAGGCCCGACACGCACTTGACAGTTTTATCCTACTAATATTATAAACGCGAAAGTTTGTGAGTATGTAAGTACCTATGTAAGTATGTATGGATGGATGGATGTTTGTTACTCTTTCACGTAAAAACTACTGAATGGATTTTAATGAAACTTTACGATAATATAGCTTTTACATCAGAATAACACATAGGCTACAATTTATAAAGATATTGTGTGAATTGATCAAAATATGACGCGGCGCGACGGGAACGGGAAAAAATCCAAATTACCACGCGGACGAAGTCGCGGGCGACCACTAGTACTTTACATAAATAGAATTTAAGTTTGTCTTTCTAGCTGTAAGTTTGCAATAACATAAATGTTGTTTGTGACTTAAATTGTATGCACTTTAACTGCGTAATATGTTTTTTATTAATCAAAAGTATAAATCTGCTCAGATGCAAGTGTGTATTTACTTATAACAAAAATAACTCTTACTAACGTGTTTATTTGTTTGTATTCTATTAGCTCTAAGGGACCCTCTTAACATCTCCGGGACCCAAATCATCGTATTGATCGGAGACTGCACGCGGTCCACGTGCTGACATACGTTCGAGGCTATGACAAATTATGTTCAAAGTGCCTGGAAACATCGCCCCTATTACGTGGTACCAGTTAGTCCCATGGGAGGACGTTATGAATACGTGTTGTGTGTTGTTCTGTCATTGGTAAACTCTGAAGCTTATGAACGGATTTAATACTTTTTGACTGCCTCGGTGGAGCAGTGGACTGCCGTCCCTGAGGTCCCAAGTTCGATCGATCGAATAAATTATTTGTGTGATCCACAAATGTTGGTTTCGGAGTTTGGGTATTTTCTATATAATTTGTGAGTTGTGTCAAGTTGTGTGTGATAGTGATTGTGTTGTGTAGTAATGGCTCTGAGTAACGAAGAGTATTACGAAATGATGCTTTGTGTAGGAGCATCAGAAGGCAATTTGAGCGCTGCCCGGGAGTTGTACCGTGAGCGTTGATACCTAAAAATACTGTGTACGCAGTAGAGTGCCAAACAGAGCAAGAAATGATATTACGGATTGAAGCCGCATTTAGCACTGTTACACAAGAAATGCTACTAGCTGTGCGGAGTAATATGCGCCGGCGAGTATCTTTGTGCATCGGGCGGGAAGGCGGCCATTTTGAACCTTTCCTGTAAACAGGTAAGATTTTTCTAAAATTGGGGTCAATAAAACAGAAATTTTTACTATCACTTGCACGTGGTGCACCTGTCGAACCACAGACGAGGATCTGGGGAAACATAACTATTTGTTAGTCAAAATTTTATTTACATAAACAAAAACGCCCGCGCCACCGCCAAGGGCATTGTATACATACATACCATGCGCTCATTGTCTAGTTGTAGCTACGTCAAGCCGTAGCGTTGGGACACGTTTGTTTTGATTTGAAATATCTTTTTAAATTTTTTGATGAACTTTTTTTTTCTTCTTTGGCGGTCGCTACCTATCGAAACGGGTTCTGGTCGACCAGCTGATGGGGTTGGCTTCAACCCTAACGTAACACTATGTATAATATGTATGTATTTAGAAATATATAAGTATGTTTATCAGTCGTCTAGTCCCATAGCACAAGCTGAAATTAGCTTAATTTGGGCTAGATCATTAGATGACATCGAATGAGAATGTCTAAAAAAAAAATACTTACCAATTAAGTAGGGAAGTTTAATCATTTTATTCAGAAGAGCTACTTTATCACGGTATTTTTTCTTGTGGTAAATGCAGATGGAGTTGTAGACACCAGCTAGTCTGTAGGTGGTAGGTCTACACTTTATAATTGGTATAAATACAGTCTGCAATTATTAAACATAGTTATTTCAAGAATCATCATGAATATCTTATTGGTAAGTGCTGTCTTAGATTGAGTTTGTATAAAGTATAGTAGTAAATGTACTAAAGTCGGGTCAGTAATTTGTAAGATCTGTAAATATTTGTTTCGGATTTTGGGCGAAATTTTTCTTATTGCCCGCACAAATGGTTTCTATGATTTTCAACGGTTTTCTTGTTGTTCTAAAAGCGGTGTAAAGAGCTGCCTTCACCCATCAGGCAACCAGGTGGAGGCACACTTTTTATCAATTTACCATTCATCAACAAAATGCCTATTTCGGACCTGATGACGCTGTGTAAAAATGCCCTAATTATTGACAGTACCTATGCCACTATAAGATATTTATTATCATAGAGTTGAGACTGTTGCCCGCCGTGCGAGTGACGCCATCGTAAGAATGCGCTAGGGTTTACAACCCTGGTGATTACTGTAATAAAACGAATGTTACGAATCAACCATTTTTTTTATTAGTCAATCCAATATGTTCTAGTTTTAAATAATGATTTATGTTTTTTTTATTGATCAATAAATAAAAACGGCAAAAAAATCACGTTTGTTGTATGGGTTGTACCCTAAAATATTAATTTTATTCTTGTTTTTAGTATTTGTTGTTATAGCGGCAACATAAATACATTATTTTATTACTATGTCACGGTTCAGGGTATACTAATTATCACGGACGGACAGACAGACAGACAGACAGACGGACAGTGAAGTCTTAGTAATAGGGTTCTGTATTTCTCCTTTGGGTACGGAGCCCTAAAAACAAAATAAATAATATCTATGGATTGGTCATTAAAAATCATTCATAATTTTTTTTTCTAAACTGAATAGTTTGCGCGAGAGACCCTTCCAAAGTGGTAAAATGTGTCCCCCCACCTCTAACTTCTAAAATAAGAGAATGATAAAACAAAAAATATATATATTGTACATTACCATGCAAACTTCTACCGAAAATTGGTTTGAACGAGATCTAGTAAGTAGTTTTTTTTAATACGCCATAAATCGTAAAAATTAAAATATTATGTTACTTGCTGCTACGGAACCCTTCATGGGTGAGTCCGACTCGCACTTGGCCACTATTTTGTTAGCCAAACATAACGTAACCGGGACGTAACGTAAACGCACCGGGAGGTGCACGAATAACAAAAGGAAATGTAAGTAAATGAAACCCAAGTTAAAAATGCATGTTGTTATTATTAAAATAGTGCATACCTACTATAATCCGCACAATAATTACCTGGTTTCTGCATTTCGAAGCGTAAGCGCGGGAAACGTGCAGTGCGGTGCGATGCGAGCGCTCAGGCGGGCGTTCGGCAGCCCAGTATTGTATTCTCTTTGGGCAGCCCTCTGCCAGTTTGTACTCTCGAAAGTACGCCGAGCGATAGGTATATAGCGCGCGGCCTTGAGCGAGTGACGGAGGCCTGACCAAGGACATGCAGCTATTAGCTTAAGCAGCAATATAGTATAGAGCATAATCTCCGAGAAACCGGGACGTTTTAAAGATGCGTACGTTTTGCTATCGTTTAGAGATTTGTAGAGGCTTTGTCACTTTTATTTTTAGACTCTAGAACCATAAGTCTTAAACATAGACCACAGATCCGTAGTTACCCCTCTTTCCTGAGTTAAGAAAGTTATGTAAGCCGTCATGGCTTTCCTTCAAAGTCCATTTAATGGACTACCATCTTTATATTTTCTGATTTTTTGAGCCATCTGTTTATCTTTTAGAGGGAGTTAAATGAAACCCTAATCTATGCGTGGCCCGACACTCACTTGGCCGCTTTTAAACTTACATAAATACAATTTAAGTTTATATTTCTAGTTGTGTGCACACACACACACACATATCACGTCTATATCCCCGAAGGGGTAGGCAGAGGTACATTACACGTCTACAATTTGCCAGTATTTTTAGTCACACGTTATTACGGGCAAGCCTATTGTCGTCACCGGGCACATTTATTAAGGGTTATGTCCAAAATGGCCGAATGAATTTAATAAAAAGTAGCAGCTATAAGTTTACAATAACATTAACATAAATATTGGTTGTGACGTAAATTGTATGCACTTTAACCGCTTAACAGTAGCCACATTATTTTCGTTGAAGGCAGTTGAAGGCCGCTCTTCACGAAATTCGTCATGTAAAGAAACTCGACTCTCTCAAATTCAGTAAACCATCGCCTCACGGTGCTCAAACAAGGTACTTCTCTCCCAAAAGCATTTTGAAGACGAGCGGCACAGTCTAGCGGAGAGGGAACTTTTAAAATCATAAAAATCATCGCTCTTAAGAGTCCGTATGTAGAATCGAAACAGTAGGTACGGCGGTTACATGATTTTGATCTTTTTTTTTTATTTTATAATATTGTCTTGTGAAAGTTATTCCGTTGGGAGATATGAACGGGGGTGGGGGGGTTGTGTGAAGAGAGGACTAGGGAGGGGGGGGGGGGGGGGGGGGTGGGGGGGGGGGGGGTCTCTCCTTAAATTCAAGATCAAAACCCTTTCGGGCGTTATGCTGAAATGACGAGGTGCTGAAATGACCATGATGCTGATGTGACCATGGTGCTGAAATGACCATGGTGCTGAAATGACCATGGTGCTGAAATGACCATACTCCTCTACCTTTCCTCTGTCGTTGCACTCTTAAAGGAGGGGCCGAGGGCTAATTCCTCTATACAAAGGGCTCTACCAACATATTTAGGGCCCCAGCGACCTCATCTGCTAGTGGCGCACCTGCTGATCAACGGACGAGGCTCGTTAATTTACGGTACCTATGAAGTGGCTTCGGTCCCTACGTGGGTACCAGGTGGTACAACAGTGTTGGTCCGGGGGGTACCACCGTGCAGCTGTGCTAAAGCCCCCACAAGTAAGGCTGGTTGCGTAAGGGGTTCAACAGCTGCACCGCCGGGCCCGGGGCCATGTATGGGGCAGCAGGCATGGGACCAGTGGGGGCAAAGCGGAGTCTAGTGTGGGTGGTGTGGGTCGATTCGCCGGCCAGGGAGACCCTTAGCAACGGCGTTACCGCGGCCGCCCGCAACACAGTCAAGCACACCAGGAGGCTGCTTCCAATCCTGATGTGGGATCTCCGCTCCGGGTGGTAACCGGTGTGGATAGCGGCGGCCTTGCACCAGGGGGGTTTGGTAGCCCTTCCGTCCGGCGGGTCGGCTCCAACCTAACCACACGGTTCCAGACGAAGCTAGCCCCTGCGCTTTGTCACTTTACTGCTGCACCAAAATGTCGCCCTGTCTTCACGCTTCTTTTTCAAATTTATAATGGCAGTGCATCAGAAATAAAGTAAACGTTCCACAGCGGCCCCCAGGAAACCCCACAGCTTCACTTTTCGAGGTGGAGTTCACCAACATCCGTGGACTCCATGCGAACCTGGATGCTGTCCACCATACCTTGAGACGGCTCGGCCCGCTGTGACGTTC